>PVJX010008286.1:20303-66562 GCA_004027295.1 Dolichotis patagonum | reverse complement strand
TCACAAATGTAACTGTGTTATATTTTCAATTGTTTTGCAATGCAAAGAAGAAAAAAATCTTTTAAGGCCCACATGATATAACCTCAGACTGCAACTCTGGATGTAATCTGAACCTCCTTTACTATTGGTTTCCTTTTTGAATCATTGTACACATGAGCTCTTTTCCATTTCCAAACATTTTTACTGGTGTTTCATTTTACCAGAAATGGGCTTTGTTTTCACTTTTCTAAACTGAAGTTTTTCACAAAAATCTTAGGTGACATCTCACAGTCTCAAGAAGGGAAACTATTTTATGAGGATCAGCCCAAATAAAAATGTGAGGTATCTTTTTTTTTTAAAAGAAAGAGAACAGTACAATTTAAAATGTTAATTTGAAAAAAAAACTGTCTTCTTCCTCTATAGTCATTCACTTAATTTAATATGGTATTTGTTTTTATTTGCTATTTAATATTCTAAGCATCAAAATAAAATTTTTAATCATCAGTGTATATTTTAACATTCATTGTTATATCACACAGTGCTAGGGGTTTTTTTCTATTGTTTTGTTTTATTGCAAATCTAGGGCTCAAAAGCAGATCTTGCACATGCAAGACAAATTTTGTATCATAGAAAATGAGTTTCATATGCAAACAGAAGAACATACACAAAATCAATAAAAATATACAATTTACATTTTGTAGCTCATGTATGCATATGTGTTTTATTCTTACCAGGAATGTGGAAATTCTAACCAAAACCAAATCAACTGTTTTTATCTGGACTTCATATATGCCCATCCTATTAATATTCTGTATCTTTAGTTTACTTGTGAGTAAATAAGCATTGAGAGGAAAGAAATGGTTTTTCTCATTCTTCCTGTTTTCAGTGCATGCAGTTGGTCAATACAAGGACACACTGTAAATAAGAAATAGAGTTCTTAAATTATCGTATTTATTAGAGCACTACTGGCTACCTTTTTTTTGAAGTATGGTAGGCAATACCAATTCTTAGCCTTTGTTGTCATCTCCTTCTGCATTCACTTTGAGTCTTGCTTACCTACCATGCACTGTGAATCTATTTGAATTTTGCATTATTGGTCTGTCATGAATATTTTAGGTGACTAAGGCAACAAGGAGCAATATACTCTCATACTGAGCTTATCTCGTAGGACAAAAAAGGGGCTGTTGGAAAGAAACACTCTTTTAAACAAAAGGAGTTTCTTGGAAAGGAAGATGTACACTTCATATGACATTACTATCCTCGAGGAGTCTAGTCAACTTAAGGAAAAAATAATTCAAATTGTACCTCTGAATTCTAGCTCTTTTTCATTCAATTTCTATATTGGGTGGCTTTCCTGTGGGATACAACACTGAACACTTTAAACATACAGCAAGAGGTATTTGAGTTGTTTTATGTTTCAGAAGATTCCGTTCATGGCAGACCAAATCCACAACAGAAACTCATGATGGAAGGATGTGGTTGTACAAGCATGCTTGATTCATGGTGGCTAGAAAGCAGAATGAAAGAGAGTGTCTGAAAGAAAGTGGTTAAGTATCATAGAGAGTACTGAAAGTCATACCTCTATGACCACACAGATACAATGGGTTTCACCAATGTCCTAGGCATTTCTTAATCAAGTTGACATATTACTATTAAAGTTTACATTCTCGTAGTTTCCACCAGCATCATCAATCTTACAATCTCCAGTTTTGATTTCATTTTCTATCTGATTAATTCTTCCTCTTCATTAGGAAGAAAACAAAGTCCTTTATTTCATTCTACAATTCTTTTCTTAGGTCTTACCATTCCCATTCCCATGGAGTAAATTGTGATTGAAGTTGCTGTTCTTTACTAACTGCTATTTCTATAAACTGTGATCTTGCTTTTTTATCCCACTATTTTGAGTTTTGTCACAAAAGATATCCATGATGTCCATATGTCTACATCCCTCAACCATTCCCAGCATTTGTTTTTCTTATTTTCAGTACTAGTTGGACTTTTTTTGTCCTTTAGAGACAGGGTCTCCTAATGCAGTTCAGGCTGGTCTTGACCTCACTTCATAGCCCAGGCTGGTCTCGAACTCAAAAGGATCCTCCTGCCTCAGCCTCCCAAGTGCTGGGATTACAGATGTGACCACCACGCCCAGCTAGTTGGACCTTTTGATAAGCCTTTTTATTGAAGAACTTTTTCTTGTTCATCTAATAAGATACAAAATTTATCTCATTTTCTTCTTTATTGACAACCAGCTCTTTCCTCTTCTTTTTCTCCTTTTCCTCTTCCTCTTCCTCCTTTCCTCCTCCTCCTCCTCTTCTTATTCTTCTTCTTCTTCCTCCTCCTCCTCCTCCTCTTCCTCCTCCTCCTCCTTATCCTCCTCCTCCCACTCCTCCTCCTCCTGTTACTCCACCTCCTCATTTTGCTACTCTTCTTCTCATTCATCTTTCTCTTCCTCCTCCTCATTGTCCTCCTCCTCCTTCTCTTCTTCTTCCTGTGTTTTCTCAGAAACCACTACAGCTGCTTTCAGATGTTTGTAGTAAGCTATTTCTTGAGCCTGTACACATTTAGTGTCACAGTCACTATCTAAGGAGAGAATATTTATCATTCACAATTGATTTTGTTAAAAAAAAAAGTCTCAATAGTCTATGACTATATTTTCATACTGCACTGGTAGTAGAAAAGCTTGGAACATAACCACTCTCACACAAGAACAGCCCACCATATTAACACACATTTATCAGTGCAACAATTGGACAGCAGTCATTTCTAATACAGACACCAGCTTTAGGCTTCTACATATTTCTTATCCTTGGCTTCTGTAGGCAAATCACATAAGAATCTCTTCTTATGCTTCCTGAGAAATTCCTGTTCTGTCTTTTTTTTATTTAATAAAAGCAAAAGCTACTCTCATAAGTGAAATAAATCAGACTCACATTTGTAAATATATTGTCTCTCTAGTGTAAAAAATAAATAATCATTAAAAAACTGAAAGAGTATAAGATCCAAAATGTATAATAGATATTGTAATAATGAAAGGAAAGAACAACTTGTAGGTATACAGTTATAACTGTATGTATGTTCTGTCTTTGAAAAGCTGTGAATAATTCTGCTGGCTTCTGAAATTAAGTGACTGTAGTTTTTTCTACCTCCTGGCAGACAAATCAGAATTTCTCAGGTAAACTAATGATCTTTAAAATTCTCACCTTGTCTATGGAAAATCATATATGGAATGATAGCCCAAGAATTGTACAGAAGTGTATTATAACATATTTTAGTAAACTTTAAATAAATATGGGATTACCTTGCATGCCAGTAAGGCATTTAGGAGGTAGAGGGAAGTATTGTTCTGAATAGCTGTTCAATACACCAGTTAAATAAGGGGAAAAGAAAACTCGAAAATTTCAAAAATGTATACTAAGAATACAAGTATCATAACTCAACATGTTTTATAAAAATTAGGGACCTAATGCATTTGATTAAAGGAGTTTAATTAAGGTATAGTCTGCTGTGTTCCATCTTCCGTCAAGACAAAATATCTTGGTGATCAGGTAGTATGTCCCCAGTGAACTGTGAATATCAAAGTCGGGGAAAATTCTTCAATTTAATGAGCTGCATTTTCTGAGCCCAGACCTTCCCATGACAGGGGGCTGCAGGAGGCATAAATGAAAGTAGTTGTTTTCCTCTGAGACATTCAACTGCTAAATGCTGCGAATGCCAGAAATTAAAATTGTGGTGCTGAGATTCTTTATGTATGTTCTTTCTTGCACTTGCCCTTGGGCTGAAAACCATCGTTAAAGGAAAAGCTCAATGATTAAGAATATTTATTTATATTTAGGGATCTGTCACCCTTTCTCTGAATTTTGAGACATGATAATATTATAATTATTTCTTTTTATCAAAGTTATACTCATTTGAGAGCAACATTTTCTCAATACTTATATATTGAAATAAAAACAGTATCCTTACATTAGTCAATGGATAGATTGATAATGTGAATATTCTTTATATCTTGAAATAAATATAACATTCTTTTCAGTATTTTGAAGCTCATACTACATGAAGAATTATTAATGTCTGATTGCATGACACTAAATATGGCCAAAAACAAAGGATCTGATAGTATTTTACAACATTTTTCACTTTTTCAAAAAGAAAGGACATGGTGGTCATTAGAGCTCAGGTGCACCCATTTTGTCAGTTACTTTTAAAATATTATTCATGATAACAACGAATAAGAAAACTAAATATTCAACCACATGATAGGTGTTAATGCTCAATTTTTGAAATAGTCATCACTTAGATACAAATACTAGTACAAAACACCACTGAAATTATTTGGTTGGCAAGGAGAGAAAATGTTAAGTAATTATACTTGATTTCCATAAACATGTCATGAAAATTGCAAGAAAAAAACTGAACATGATTTCAAAGAACTACATTCCCAAAGAAATAAGCATAATTGCCTGTTAAAGTTTTATCTCGTGCTTCTGGATTTGTTCCAGGATACATGTAACTGTCCAGATACAAGACCGTAGTTCATTGCAAACATTGCAGAGAAAAATAACATTGCTCAATGATTTATCACTTCTGACATACAAAAGTACTGCAGATAACTATCATTTTTTTTTCAGAACTCTGTATTTGAACTGATTTTCATAGGGAAGGTTTCTGTGCTTTGAAATCCAAGTGATCTTAATTGTATTCAACTTTAGAATAACATTTCCTTCATACACAGTATATATAAATCTTTCAACATACTACTATGTGCTAAAATTAATGTATGTTACTATGAATTCGTACAAAGTAAATTCAATCATACTTTAAGTATATCCACTTGTCTTTTCATTCTATAATTTAAATTTCAATAAGATTTCCTTTCTATCAATTTCTCCTGTTTTATAAAACCACATGGCTACACAACTAATTATAGATTTATGGGCTATATTCTAAGCAAAGCTTCCAGATTCCAGCCACAAATACTACATTTCATATAGTCAAAACAGTTCTCCATTTTCAAGAGTCATTTCTTACCCTCCACTATTGACAATATCTCCCAACCACTAGGGAATCACCAGGATTTGATTGGCTATTGATAACAAACTGTGGAGGTAGTGATTGGCTATTGATAACAAACTGTGGAGGTAAAAGCCGTAGTCCTACCACAAAAGACCCACTGTATCCCTATGCTAGAAAAGTCATTGTCTTAAACATGTGGGAATTTATTCAACCATCTGTAGTTTGAGTGCCACGGCCAGGGCTAATATGCTCATTAAAGTTTAAAGGTCGGAATGCTTTCCGACCTATGGCTTTCATTTGATCTGTAGCCTGGTAGTATTTTTCTCTAAAAAGTGACTTTAAATGTGAAATTCTCATTTTATGGTAATAGTACTGATATACTCACTTTTTAAAATAAATGATCTTATTTGTAACCAATCTATATATGTTTGTTCCTTATATATGTCATATATTGTGTAATTCACTTAGCAACATTGGCCATGTCATTGTTCATTAGCATGTTAAGTAAAGAAAATTCAGCATTACTAGCTCCCAAGAAGCAAACAAGTTTAAATATAATTGTTACAATATGTAATATGTAATATTGACCTACTCAGAAGAATATTTTTTGACAGTACTGTGGTGAATGATGGTTGTACAGATTTGAACCATGTGAAACCTGTATTTTATTTTCTTTGTACTTACAACACAAAAGACATAGTTTACTAAAATATAAAGTTTTTGTATACTGATACATTATATTTTATATGTAGTTCAAATGGATGTCTGAGGGTTGGGGGTTTAGCTAGTCAGCAAAAGTGCCTGTTTGGCCAGTGCAATATCATGAGTTTGGTCCCTGATCCACCCCCCAAAAAGACAAAAAGATGTCCATTTCCCAAAAAAGAGGTTCAACACATCTTTAAGTAAACGCATATTTGCAATGGTTAATTAATATACAGTATTTTTCTGTTAGGTATTGTTATTACTGCGATATTAAAAACAACTGAACAACATCCAAGATTTTATTCCTTACTACTGACACTTTCCACAATACAGTATTGCTAAATTAATTTCTCTAACATAGGGCTCAAAATAAAATATTTGCAAGTGCTTTTATTATTATTTTTTAAGAAGATTTATTCTTCTTAAGTAGTTCTGGTTTTAATTATCTCATTAAAATCTTGCTTTTGTTTTCTTTTTTAAAACAGTTCTTTTAGATAGTTGACGATTTCATGTTTTCTGCCTTTATTTCGTTGCCTTTCCTTTTCTCTGTGTGATTACACTTTACAGTATGTGTTTATCAGGTTCCCACCATTTAAAAACACTGGACAGAAAGCAGTTCCTTAGAGAGTCAAAGCAGGTGTTATTTGAAGATCTTGGTAGCTCTTGCCCTAACAGTTTTCTGTTACTTGACTAGACCAAACTGCAGATTATAAGTGCTGAAGTAATACAAACTGACTCAAACCGACAAATAAAAGTCATATTAATTTTAGGAATCAAAATTCAAATTTTAAAAATTTGTCTTTTAATGATTAAATTTAATTTAACTGATATATAAGAAAATAAAAATTGAACATATTTATGGCATAGTAAGTGATATGTTCTTTTTGGAGAACATAATTTGTATATCAGAAATTCCTTCCTGGACTACATTAAAAAAACATGTGTCATCCCTAGGAAGGGTAACAACATAAGAATAAAACACGAGAAAACAAAAGGAAAAGAGCATACACGAAAATCTTCTGGCTTTATTATGGAAAATGTTTCTGATTTATGAAGAAATATAATAACACATTTTATATGGTTGCACTATAAACTATTTATAATGTAATATAGTTTTATTGGTTACAGATATAAAAAAATCCAAAATGCAATAAGTTTTTGTTGGTTAATGAAACGGGATTTCTTGGTTTTGAATTCCAATCCTACAATTTATTTATTGTGCTAGGTGACTCAGTTTCATTCTATCTATTATGTTGAATTTCTTCATCTGTAAAGTGAGTGTAATAAATGTATTTACTTCAAAGAATCATTGTATGCATTAAAGAAAGTGGAACATACAAAAAGCTCAGCATGTTGCATGTCTTGAAGTTAGAATTTAATTAACAGTAGTTACACTATAGTCATTGGATTACACACAATTGAATTTTTACCCATTTCTTAAATATTTCTTCAAAAATACTAGAAGTAGCCTCCAAAACTATATATTTTAACTTTTATAATTGTGAGAGAAACCCTAGTAAATTTAATATCTTATTTTTAAACTAAGTCTGACTTATCTACCTCATAATCTTTCCAGTCTCCTTTGAAATTATGTAGATTTATGTACCATTCTCTTCTATTAATTTCCCCTCAACACAGACACACATATTACAACTAGAAAACTATGCATAATTTAATGATAATCAAACATTACATGCAGTAGAGAGTATAACTGTGACAATATTCAGTGGTTCTAAAGAATTAAAACAATTATAATACCGTATTTTTTATAGGATTGCACTAGAAAAATACCTATAAGGTAATATACCTTGTTGCTTACAGATATTTAAAAATATCTGCAAAGTAATATAGTTTCTTTTGTTAATGTAACTGAGTTGCTTGGTTTTGAATTATAGTCCTACTATCCAATTATTATGTGAGACTAGTCAGGTACACACCAGAGAACTAGGATTCAGTTATATGTTTCCATTGATTTTCTCGAGGAACTCAATCTAGTTGCTTGATTTCTATTTTTAAGATTTTCAATTATGAACCAAGGAACCATAGCATAGTTTTTACTGATCTTATAGAAGTGATGTACAAAGTAAGAGATTTTGTTAATATTTGAGTTTACTGTAGATTGTGTAAACCTCAAAAAATAAAGTCTTCATTAACATACATGTGCAAAATAACATTTATATGGAAGTTTCGTCATGTCCTTCACTCACTAACCAGAGAGTTGTGGGAGGGATCCTACACGGATGCTATGAGCGAAGATGGGAGATAATGCATCAGTTCGGGCCGGGGCCAGGAGCCGGGAAAGTGTGCTGAGAAATGAGGGTAAGTGAGATGGACTCTCCAACAGCAGCACAGGAAAAGAAAGCATCGGCTGGGATGTAAAACATACTATCACTCTGACCTTTCAACCAAAATTTGGAGGAATTTACTTGTTTAAAAAAATAAGACAGTACACTAGAAAGGAGGGAAAAAAACAAAGAAGGACAAAACAATAGAAAAGGAAACAAAATTAGTTTTTATGATTAAGGCAGTAGGATATCTAAAATTATTTTAAAAGGAAGATGTTTTTTCCTATGTGAAATGAATGTAGGAAGAATTTCTGATAGTAGATGGACTTAATGCTTTCATATGCTATTATTTTAGAAATGCATCAAGATGTTTAAATTTAAAAAGTATTTATTAAAGGGAAGTAGATTTTCAACAAGATGCTCTGAGGTAGAGACCCTAGTTATTCATTCACTTAAAATGACCTAATTGAATGTTATTGTTAATTCAAATTCCATATAACAAGTGGCTTCAAAGAAATAGATAAGAGTAGCTTTAGAAGCAACATGAAGAGAAAAAGAACTAAAAGCATAAAGAAAACTCGACCATTCTATTTAGCAAGTCAAGGATAAAGATCGTTATTTCTTCACTTCCGCAAAGCAGTAAATGGGGAAAATTTAGTGACCTCATTTATATTTTTTTCCATTTTAAACATTTTATGTTAAAAGCAGACAGTGAGTTTAGAATTTAAGTAGTAAAACATAAAATCAACATAAAACTAACAGTCAGAATGAGGTTAGTCACTTTGCCAAATAAGGAATTTGGCTGGTCTAGGAATCTTCCATGCTGTGTGAGTGTGCCTGTGTGCCTGTGTGTGTATTTGAACACATTATTTAAAAAAAAATAAACGTGTAAAAGTAGTATTATTTTGTTTATGGAGAAGCATAGCAATGCTTCTGGGAAAAAAGAATGATATGTAACGTTTGTGAGGAAAAGAGCAATGCCTATAGAAACTGGTTAAGTATTTTATAGTAAAAATAAAGCAGGCATACATTGGGTAGATTCAAGGGTTCACACGAAGAGAGGGAAGACAAATAAGAAAGCAGTAAGATCTGCTGCACTGAAATCAGGGGAGTCCCTGGAGATGGAGAGGAGGAAGGCATTGAGGCAGGGCTTCAGAGACAGGCAGAATAAAGACCATACATGTCAAGTTACATCAACAGATAAAGGGCAAAAAAAAAAAGTCCATGATGAAGCTTGGGATGAATGAGGTTTTAGAAGAAAAAAAAAGCGGGGGTGAAACACTTCCTTCAGAACACTTGAAACACTTAAAAAAAAGCAGTCAGGAAACACCTCCTTCACAAGCAATAGTTTTCTCTGAAATATGTAGAAGACAAAAGGGGAGTGCAGAGGAAATATTGAGAAATTAATGAAGGAAATGACTAAAAGAAATGAAAATAACAGTCTCAGTGTGACTGGAACCAAAGTGTGAAGAAAACACAAAAAGGCAAGCAAGCAGAAGGAACACAGAACTTGAGATTAGGTGAAGAGTTAGAACATAAGGAATCAAACAGGGGAAAGAAGACGACTTAAAAGAATCTTCAGAAGGACAAATAAATATGGGAAAACAGAATTTAGGTTCATAACATAATGCCACTGGCATGAATAGGAGAGTATGTGAGCTCAAACAAGAGCTCCAATTAAAGGATGAAGAAGTAAATGCTTGAACCGCCAAAAAGAGTCACTCAGATGTACCCAGTGTGAATGATTTTTTTTGAAAATAAAGAAGATCTGACTGCTGGTAGCTAAAAAGACTTTGAGATCTGCTTCAGGGTTGTTGTTCAAAAGGAATGTGTGGAGAAATGTGTTGCTCTGCAAGCACAGCCGAGAAGAAGGAGATCACAATGACATTTTAGTGTGAGAAGGTGCTCAATACTGGAGGCCAGTGAGCACAGATTAGAAGCTATTTTTGTTCAGGAACTGTCCTTCAAAGGCTGGTTGGACACCATAAAGAAACATTTTCCTGACTGGCTGGGACAATTAAAAGAAATGACAGAACTTGTTAGAAAACAGTGCTGGCAAGGATGGTTTTCATGTATGGAACAACAATCATTCTTTAGGATGAGGTCAAAATGCAATGTACCAGTATAAATGAATATTTAGATGTGATGTTAAAAATGATGTATACATTTCTCCTTGTCTTTCATATCAGACTCTTTACATTTTGTCTTCACATCGATTAAAATGTGTAATAATTAGAGTAGGAAAAAAGAGTAGCATACAACATTCAGGTACGACTTCTATGGCAGAGTCTTTCTGAATGTTTAGGGAATGCTTCTTCTATGGTTGATATTCAAGACAAAGCTCAGTAGGGCTACAGCTCATATATCTGACCTTGGACTATATATATATATATATATATATATATATATATATATATATATATATATATATCTTGTATATACACATATATAAATTTTCTCTCATTGATGGGACAAAATACCTGACACCCAAAGTTAAAGAGGGAAATGTCTACTTAGCTCACAATTTGTAGAGATTTCAGTCCATAATCAGCTGGCTCCAAAGCAGGTTGGTATGAGAGAGGGGCAAAAGTTCATGATGGTAGAAGACAGTAGACCCAATGAGAACACAACATGGTTGGAGGAAGCAAGACTCTTTTCCTCCCTTATAGTATATGCAGGATACCCATCCTAGGGCAGGTATAGTACTCACACTCTCTCCATGCCCTCCACTTGCACAGGTTCAGGATGTTTACAAAGTAAGAACCCTGCTCTCTTACTGAGTCACTTAGTTAAGCTTTTAAACTTCTCAGAGTGACACAGGAACCAACCATTATAATCCACCCCTTATCAACTGGGTGACCAGACAGTTTTTGAAATGGTCTCCAGATACAAAGACATGCTCATTCTTACCATTTCAAAACTTCAGCATTATAACACAGGTTTAACAATCCTTAAGAATCAATATTAAGTCTGTCAAAATTGGAGAACAAAAAGATCTGCCTCTGCCTGTTGAGCACTGCCATTGGATAACCCTTTCCTCTGCAAGCCCAGGGTGGGCAGAGAGCCAGAAGATCCACCTCTGCCTGCTGGGTGCTGCCGCCAAAAGACCATGTCCTGCAGGTGGCCAGTTTGGGCAGAAAGAAGCAGCAGATCTGCCTTCACCCTCAGGATCTACCACCAGAAGGCTCCTTCCTGAAGGCAGTCAGCAGTAGCAGGGACACACAAGCAGCTAAGCCCTGTGCTTCCATAGGCCACCATTGGAGGCCCTTGGTTCCTTCAGGTAGCCATCACCCACTAGCAGAATCAGACAAACATGCCCCTGAGTGTCTGCCACCATTGTGGGAGTCCCAGTGTAGACACACAGGCTGAGAGATGCAGCCCCACCTCATTGCACCCATGATCATCCACAAAGCGATAGTGTAGCTGTGTAGGTCTGGAGAAACCTGCTCCATGCCCTACTATATCCCTGTAAATCTGGAATTAGAGGAACCCAGATGCCTGTCCCATCTATCTACACTGCATAGGGGCAGCTAAAGCAGAAAGTACCTAGGGCCCCACAACCAGTTTGTTGGGAGGAACCCAGGAGAATGTCAAGATGAAGGAGCAAAAAGCAAACTGAGACCTCTAGCCCACACAGAATAAGTCTGGGAGATACAGTCATGGAAGAAAACGGAAGTCACACACCTGAAATCCCTGAGAGAATAGCAACTGAAGTAAGCAAACAAATTCATGAGATTGCAAAAGCAGTCAAATCAGAAATAATGTCTCAGGTACAAGAAGAAATCACAAACATACTGAAAGAATTGTTCAGCAGATCTAAAGAAGACATAAACAAAAAACAGGAGCATAGGAAAATGATGGAAACCTTGAATGAATATAGAAAGGAATTACAATACATAAAACAGATTCAAAAAGAGATCCAGGAAGTTAAAAATTCAGTTGAAAGCTGGCAAAACTGCTTGAAACAGACTGAAGATAGACTTTCAAACCCTGAGGATAGGATTGCAGCTAGTGATTGTAAAAGGAAAGATCACTTAAAAATAACAGAATCAAGAAATAAACAACTCAATGGCTGCAATATGATGCAAAGATGCATAACTGAAGAGTGATAGGTGTCAGTGAAGTAGCAGGGGTCAACAGAAATGAAATTAAAAGAATATCCACAGAAGTAATGGAAGAAAACTTCCCAAACATGGGAAATGGATCTGGCATGCAAATAAGTGAGTCATACAGGAGTCCAACTAGCCATAACCAAGATAAATCTATACCCAAACATACAATAACCAAGATCCCAGAAATTCAGCTCAAGAGCAGAATATTAAAAGCTGTTAGATAAAAGAGACAGATCACCTATAAAGGAAAACCAATCAGAATCACAGCAGACTTATCAACACAAATCATCAAGAAGGGTTGGGAGTGATGTGTTTCAAACCCTGAAAGAAAACAACCTCCAACCCAGATTGACCTATCCAACAAAAATGTCTTTCAAAATCGATGGAAAAACAAACTACTTCCATGATAAAGAACAACTGAAGGAATTCATGACTACCAAACCAATCCTATAGAGAGTGCTAAAGGATATTCTAGAGAGAGATAAAGATGACCATGGTTCCAGGAACAGCAGCAGAGGAAGATCACCAAACAAGATGGACAATTGAAAGAAGGAGAAAAATGGAGGGTCAACAACAGGTGGATAGTAGGGCAGAAACAAACCAGTGTATGGTGGTTGTAACCATTAATGTAGATGGTCTCAGGTCAGCAATAAAAAGAAACCCAGGGAGAGTGGATCAAGAAACAAGATCCATTGATACACTGTATACAAGAAACACATTTAACTGGAAAGGAAAGTCATAGACTGAAAATCAAAGGAGAGAAAACAATTGTTCCATGTGACAGGAGACCAAAAAATAAATAAATAAAAGCAAGAGCAACTTGCCCATCAACTGCACAATGGATAAGAAAGACATGGTATTTCCATTCAGTGGAAAGCTATGCAGTTGTAAATTAGAATAATCTCAAGGCTCCTGGAGATAAAAGGACACAACTGGAGATCATGTTCATGGCTGAAACAGCTCAACTCATATGCATGAACCCTAGCATAAGAAACAGAAGGAGTTAATGGGATCCAAAAGCAAAATAGTTAATGTAAGAGCAAAGAGGAGAAAATACTTAGGAGGGAAAGGTGGAAACTACTGTCAATTTCTTATTGTTTTATCTCGAGCGCTTTCATTGTTTACACAATTTTGTTAAGTTTGGATTGGTTCTGTATTGTTTCATTAGATTTTATGCTGTCAGGCGGTAGGGGCAGCTATTTTAAATATAATGGGGCATATTAGGGTAATTTTGGTTTCCTATTATACTGCTTTGAAGTATTATACTTTCATTCATTTGTTTGATTGGTTTTATTGTTTTGTTTGATTTTATTATGTGTGATGATATGAACAGCTATTTTGAAGAAAACAAGATATTTTGGTAGCCATTGCTGATTTTCTATCATGTTGTTTTAAAGTCCTACCATGCTTTTGTTCTTCTGTTTTGATTGGTTCTATTGTGTTGTGTTTTATTTGATTTTATTATGTGTGATGGTTTGGACAATTTTTATGAGGAAAATGAGATATTATTGTAGCCATTGTTCATTTCTTGTTATTTGATTTTGAAGTCCTGTAATGCTTTTATTCTATTGAATGGTTTTATACTATATTGTTATGTTTGATTTTGTTGTGTGTGAAGGTATACTCAACTATTTCAAAGAAAAGAGACATTATGGTAGCTACTGTTGATGTCTGGTTGTCTAGGGAAGTGCTATGTTGCTTGTATTGTTCTGTTCTGATTTGCCTTTTTCTGTTCTCTTTTGTTTTATTCTCTTTAAAATAAATATTTTTAAAAATCTATCAAAATTACATTAGAACCATAACATTCTGCCCCTGTCTTACCACCCAGACTCAGGCACATCACTTTATACAAAAGGCATTTAGTCCATCTCTCAGATTTGCCAAAGATTATCTCTCTGATCCAGATGCTTCCCACAGACCATATGCTACTGTATTCCTTTCCATCACATGGCTATATCATAGACATTTCCTCTTTCCAAGCTCACAGGCTAACTTGGTGAAGATTAACTCTGTTACAGAGTTTATGTAGAGGATATTTCCATTTCCTCAACATGATAAAAATAAAATCAGATGAATGCATGTAAGAATGAAATCAGCTAAGTGCCTAGTAAACTGAAGAGTGAAAAACAAGTCAAAATCCTTAAGCACCCTGAAGTGAAATGCTAAGACACTTTGGGAATAAGGTAATGATCAGCTCTACACTATATACTCTACATCCTGTATTCATTTTTATTCTGACTTGGTTGGAAAATCTGTAGTTAAATAAAGATACTTCTGTAATAGCAAAGTAATGATATTATTATTAAAATACTTATTTAAGAAAAACAATAAATTCTGATGTCAAAAGAAATGAGGTTATCAGTACACTTTGCTTATGAAAATAAGAGAATGAATTCTGACATTAAGAAAAAATTTAAATATGATTAACATCAAATAGCTTTCAATTTAAATTTGCCAATTATGTGTAGTCTTTTGTCTAAAATTGAAACACAAATATCACTGGTGCCACTCAATATGTGAAGTTAAAATAATGCATTAGAATTAGAGAAGAAAGCTACTATATGAAAATAAAGAAGGAAAACTTTTGTGTAAGCATATTCCCTTTATCTCTGTGGTTATAAAATTGTGTTTAAAAACATTTTGAGACAGAAATCAGAGGATAATTTTGAACTATATAATGCAACATCTCTGGAGCATAATGTAAAACTATGATGTGAAAGTACTGTCTACACCCAACATTTAATTATAAAATATGTTCTCTATTCTGAATTTATTTTCACTGGAAATATGCAGACTCAAAGGAAATATTTTGTAAGTAATGGACCACTAATTTCCAAATTGTGAAATTTAAGCTATTCAGTGTTAGCAATTTTAGTTTTCAGCCAAATTATAGTCACCTTTGTTTTATCATTTTTGAAATATATATATAATATTGTTCAAGTAATATTGAGACTATAATAACAGTGAATTAAGATCTAATGCAAATGGAAATGATTTTGCAATAGAATTTAAAGAGAAATAATTATCATTGCAAATAGAGTCAGTCTCAGGAAAAAAATTGTTAAAAATATTTCCTTTCATGTATGTGTGTACGTGTGTGTGTGTGTGTGTCTGTCTGTCTGTGTGTCCACCTCTATGTGTTAACTTGGAGATTGAAATCAAGGATTGGACCCATGGATTAAACTCATCCACTAAAAAAATATTTTGACAAGGGCTTGTTAGCTTCCCAGACTGGCCTTGAACACATGGTCCTCCTGCCTTAGCCTTCCAAGTGGTTGGAATTTCAGATATGTGCTACCCCATTTGGCTAAGTTTGGTCAGTTTTTTCATTATTTTATTTTTCTATTTTTAATGCTGCAATATCTTTCTTTGGACAACATACTATGTGGCAATAGATAAATTTGTTTGTAAATATACTTTCTAAGGAGAGCCAATAAACACAATATCTCATACAATGTTATCTCTTAGAAGAATGCTAATGTCAGGTCAACATTATGGGTCAGAAGATAGTTGGATATTTGCTTCCTCACACAGTAGTATAATAATGACATGCACTATATAGAGAAAAACTGTTTGCAAATTTCTATGCTTCACACTTTTCTAGACATTTTTATAGGAGTCGTGTACTTCAATTCTAGAAATAGTACAAAGTGAATAACTAAAATTTCTGATTTGTAAAAAACTTCACATGCATTTTTAGCAATGATGTTCCAGTTCTCATAGAAGAGTTGGAATTTGAATCTGAATCTGTGTATCTCTCAAATTTATGCTTTTATCATTCTTTCCAAGTATAGGAAAGTGTTTATACTCTTGACACTGTTCTGCCAACAGACCTTAGGCAATAATTAGCTTTTGCTTTCCATTGTCTTTTCGTAGTCATTACAATATACAAGTATTTATACAATTCTCTAATTTTCTTCTAGTTATTGATATACACTGATTGCCTTACCATCAAAATTCATATACTAAAATCCTACTCCCTATGACCTCAGAATGTGACTCCATTTGGAGAAAGAGTCCATAAAAACAGAAACAATTTAAAATGTGGGCACTAAAGTAAGCTATAATCCACTACAATTGTTTTCTCTATAAGAACATAAATACAAGTAGTACAGAAATAGGGTCATGTGAAGACATAAGAAGGTGACCTTCTACAAGTCAAGGAAGATATCTCAGAAGAAACCAATCCCACAAATACCTTGATCTTAGACTTCAAACCTCCAGAATTGTAAAAAAATATATTCTATCTTTAAGCCATTTATTCTGTGGTATTTTGGAATAGCAGTTCTGGCAAATTAATATTACCATTATTTCTCAAATATATATCATTTCATTTGCAGTAAAATTTTGGATAACTTGTTCTTATTTTAGTAACTACATAGAACTCAATGCATGCTAAGCACAAATTAAGCACTTTAGCTTTATAAATAATTCAATTCTCACCAAATTGTGAAGAGTAGTGTCTGAAGCTATAATCTGCAAAAAGATGATCCAGCTCCAGGATCTGTGCTCAACTCTGGGCTCTGCTGATTTGTTGATCTCATCCATGGTCCCCAAGTCTACTTCCATCTTAAAACATTGGCTTTCAGTCCTTTGTCTCACCAGTTAATTTTAGCTAATCACTAACATTAAGCCCAAGTTGTAACAAACTAATATATTGATAATTTTAAAATTATCTCTTTGCCTTTGACTGTATTGATTCCCCTTTTATAACCACTTGTCCAAGTTCTGTTAAGATCTACATGATATACTGCCTTCTCCATGAGCACTACGTTTTGCAACCATGATTTCTTTCTGTCCAGTGAAGACTTATGTATGTGTGTTTGCCATACTTATATGCATTATGTTCAGTATGCCTTAGTCAACACCATGACAAATTCTTTTAAATAATGAACCATATTGATTGTTCGTGTTGATGTTCCTCATATTGCCAGTGTTAGTCATGGTGTGAAATTATGCCTGCTTCTGTAACAAGTGAAATACAATATACAGAGTTATTTAAGTAACAAAAATTTACTTGTTCACAGTTCTGGAGCCTGGAAGTCCAAGAACAAAGTGAGAATAGGTTTGATTTTTCTGAAAGCCTCCCTCATTGGCTTGCAGCAATCTGCCTTCAGTGTCTTTGGCATAGTCTTTGTTCTGATATTTGCCTTGGCCTGTCTTTCTGGCTCTTTCTCTTTTTACAGTTCCTGGGTTATATTGGATTAGAACACTACCTTGATGAGCTCACTTATACTTAATTACTTCCTTAAAGATCATATTTCCACATGAGGTTACATTAGGAATAAGGTTCAATTTACAAATTAGAGAAGGGGAGACATAATTTGGTCCACAACAATAAAAAAGTAATCCAAGAATATCTCTTGAATTTAATGATAATCAGTTGTAGAGCATAATGTGTTGGTAAACGTTCAACAGTCAGGTTTTTGTTCTGAAGTAATTTTGATTTGTAGTCTTCCTTTTTTAGTTTTACTGGTATAATATATATATACCATGGTGGATTTCTAGCTATTATTATGTCAGTCAACTTAAACAGTTGACACTTATGAGCAGCATCAATAGTCTCTACTGATGCAGGCTAGGTTTTCTTAGGGCTGATAGTAAGGAAAATGTAAAAGATATCAGGTGTGCTGTGATTTGTTTTTACTTCTTTGTTAATAATCCCAAAATGGAGTCTAAACCTCAGAAATTAATGTGTTTGAGGTAAATGTTATGTGATACATTTAAATTTTTATGCTAAAATCCATTTTTGGTTCAGCAATTGTTTTTCAGATGGTGCTTATTGTTGTTTAGGTGCCCAGTAAGTTGAAAATAGAATAAAGAAAAAAAACTTCCCAAGGTGACATTTTAATGGACACACATTAAATTAAGTCATTAAAAATTGAATCCCCAGTAGGCAGCTTAATCATTATAATTAAGCCAAGTAGTTTAAGTAAAGCTTAACCCAATCAGTATTCTTTCTTTCAAATGCTATGTGTATGTTGATAATTTGTTCATTAGAAAAAATTTATCTTTAGACCCAGTAAGTATAGTGAATATATTCCTCCAAAATGTATATTTTATTGCTTTTTAAACTCCTCACTTATGCCATATATACCCAGACATGACTAAGAACAAGGATTTATTACTATGCATAGTTGTTGGTGTAATCACACCATACTCTGAAACAGTTTGTTGTGGCTTGAATGCTTTGGTGTAAACAAGGTGTAAAGGTTATCAATTACTGCAGGTTTCACGGATAATGTGCCTATGAGGCATAACGCTTTGTGTAGGCTTCATTGACCCATAAAGTCCCACTACAGTAGTTTAGTGTCTCCTGAATGGTTTAATTAATATGATGTGGTATGTAAAGGATATCAATTACTGCAGAACACTCTGGTTTTGAATGATGCTGATTAAAAAAGAAAGACATTACATATATTTCCAGCCACATTCACTTATAGTACAGTAGGCTCTAGTACTGGGTACTTTGGGCTCTGGTTGATTCCCTTAAACTGAGTAAATCCTACAGTTCCCTAGAATGCTTTCAACTTGTGAGTGTGTGACGGCATTTTCTGGTCAAATTGACTCCTGTGGTACAACCTTTTTAATTACAAAAAATATTTCAGTTGCTCAAATGTACACAAATAAAGGATTAAATAATCTAATAATTTAAACTGTTCATTTATAGTGGTACGTATGTATGAAAACATTTCATAAGTGAACAGAAGCATTATATTAAGACACTGAGTATTACTATTTAGAGTGTGTATTTCATAAATATAACCAATACATATATGTCACAATTAAAGTATGAAGTTTTGAAACAAAGGTTTTACATAGTGAGTTTGATATGGCATCACATGAATAATTATATTTGCTGTTACTTCTAAATATTCTTACTTCTAAAAAGCAATGTAATAAAGTAATTTGAAAATATTCAAATTGGAGTTAGATTAGTTTTAAATTGGAGTGAATCAGTATAGCAATCATTTATGTGTCATATGGCCATATCTTTCCCTGAAAATGCAATATGGTGAATTACTAATAGATAATCTTTACAGTAAATATAATCTGCTGTTAAAATGGAACATTCTTTATTTACATTGTTTGACGATATTAGCTGTTGACTGAATTATTTAACATGATGGCAGGCAAGAAAGATGTTGATTGGAGAAGAGATATTGGGTAAAAGTAATTAAAGAAAAAGCACAGACAAGTAAGACTGTGGGCTAGAGATTTACCTCAGGAGTATAATCACCTACTTGGCAAGCGCCAGGTCACAAGTTCTATCCCTGGTACCACAAAAACAGACAAGTCAGACTGTTATGTGGTCTCCCGAGTATTTGATGATATTAGGGGTCTGTTACTATAAATCTGATATGATCAATTTGTAGTATTTAAATTCCCTGTTATTTACCACTAGTCAGCAATTGTTTACACAGACGTTCCACTCAACATTAGTATTTTTCAAAGCTAGAAAGGAAAATGAAGCATATATAATTTGGACAATGAAGATATCAATGTGACATCTTCAGATTTTCATTGATGTTTTATTTGTTTTTATTAATTAAGTTTATTGGTACATTTTCAATATACAGAATGCTCACTTTTATCTTTCATCATAGGGACATTGTACCTGTACATAACTTATCTCAATTCCTCTTTTTTTCCTCCATTCTCTTATCATTCCTTCAATTTCTTTCTCTCTCCTCATTTATAAATGCTTTGTTTCCATTTCTCCCTCATTTCTCTTTTTCTTTTCCCTTCCTTCCTTTTCCCCTCACTCCTCCCTAGTCCTTTCCCAATTGAGCATTTTTTCCCTATCTCATAGTATATGTAGTATACGTTTCATCTGATACATATTTTAAAACCTCATATGTATGCTTCAATTAAACACAACAGATACTTTCTCAAATAAATTTCATCATGCAACCAAGTTTCTGGAATTTATAACCAAAAAAAAAAAAGACTTCATAAGATTGTGGATCATGCAAAAAGAATAAAGTAGCTTAATTATTATATTTATTCTTAATTTTTCATCTTTTCAAATTCTACTTTCAAACACTATTATTTCTATTCTGTTGTTTACTCAGTTGGTGATGGAATTGCCTCCAACTTTCTTCCACTTAACTTCTCATATGTGTTCTACTTTTTTAGTTTCCTCCTGTAAAATTCAGTAAATGTTTATATTTTCTCTAAATGCATGCCTTGAATTCCTAAACCAAATGCAATGGTATTAGGGTGTGGGGGCTTGGCTGATAGTCCCAAGAAAGAGCTACATGAAAGAGACCAGTCATCTTACAGGACTCATCGTAAGGGGCTCTATTTCCTTTACATGTGAGGACACAATGAGATGTCAGGACTTTGCCAACCAGAAGAGGGCCCTCAAAAATCCTGGTTATACTAGCATCTTGGTCCTTAGTCTTGCAGCCTCTAAACCTTGAGCGACCAAGTTTTGGGGTCTTTGTGAAAGCTGTCTGAACTAAGACATTACACCACACATACTCCTCAACCAGGAAGCTGTTTTATGAGTAAGATTTTGCTGTTTGAATATTAAAGTGTCCCATCATTCCTTGAACACTGTTGTTTAACTGGTTTTATTTTGTTTTGTTTTTGGTACTGGGGATCAAACTCATGACCCTGCACTTGCCAGGCAGACATTTATGCTGCTGAGTTAAATCCCCAGCCTGCAGTTTTATTTGTTTATTTTTGGTTTAGCTGGTTTTAAGTTAGAAGTTTCAATAAGCTTGACACCAAATAATACATATTCATATGCAGTCCCTTTGGTATAATGCTCCTTAAGATTAACAAAGTAAAATAAAGCACAGTCAGATTTAATATATAAAGAATAGGACTTTGTGCCATAAATATTTAAATCATAGCACTTGTGGGTATATTAACTACTCTGTTGTATAGGAGTATGTTTGGACTTTACCACTTGCCTTCATAGATATGGTGGCATATACTCGTAATTCTAGCATTCTGGGAGGTTGAAGAAAGAGCATTACAAGTTCAAGCTCAGCCTGAATAGCTTAGTAAGACTCTGACTCAAAATAAAACATAAAAAGTCCTAGCATGTAGGAAGCCAGGACCCAAAAGTCCTGGCTTTAGTCCCCAGTACCACGCACATACACACACACACGTGCACAAAGCCACTTGGGTTTTGAACCTCATATATGTGGCCCAGTTCCCTCATTTACAACATGTATATGGTGGAAGCAGTAATGCAGACAGTAGTTGATTCTCTAATAACCATTCTACCCAAAATGATTAGTCAGCAAAATGTAGCAATCCTCTTATTGTTCCAGGCCATTGGCCTCAACTGAGCCTATCACAGATTTCTATTTAAAGAGTAGCACTTTGATTTGGCCCTCCTAAGAAAGTGACTTAAAGGAGAAATAGTTCTAGAATGTCCTTAGCAGCAAATAGGTGGTAGGCACTACTTCAGCTCTTTGGAGACAGGGAAGAGCTGTATTACATTCACTGGGGCACTGTCACAAAATGACACTGAATGACTTGAAACAACAAAATGCATGCTCTCATGTTTCTGGAAGCTGGAGGTCCAACAAGAGTTGGCTAGTCACCGCTCCCTCTATCACCTCTCAGGAGAGGATTCTTGTTTTCTTCAGCTTCTGCAGCCCCAAGCATTCCTTAGCTCATGGCTGTATTGCTTCCATCTCTGCCTCTGTTTCAATCTGTACATGGTATTCTTCTCTCTTGTGTCTCTGCTCCTTCTTCTTCTAAGAACACTGAACATATTGCTTTAGGACCCATCCTATTAATATCATCTTAACTTGATTGCATCAGTGAAGACCCTATTTACAAGTAAAATCACATTTTCAGATTCCATAAGTTAGGACGTCAGCATAACTTTTGAGAAATGCAATGCAGTAAGAACAAGTGTCAGTTTGAAGTCAGGTCCGTCTGAGATTAAAGTCCTTTCTCCAGCTACCTTCCCAGAAAATGGTACACAAAGAGAAGCAAGAGGATAAGACCTTCATCACATGACTGAATCAAAGATAATATCACCCTCCTCTGGGCTTTTTAGACGATAATAAATAACCTCATTGAGAAAACAGTTGGAGTTAGAATTTTAGTCAGACACTAAAGTCACTCTACTGATACAAGTGAATGTATGTGTGCTACTATGACATTTATATGAACTAATGCCAATCTGACAAAAAGCACAATATGTGACATATGGTGAATCATAATAAATTTTAGCCATCATTAGTACTATCATGATTAATAATATAATTATTTTATGATAAGTCAAATTTTATGTGTTCTATTTTTGCTTTTATTTGATGTTTTAAAAATTCTGTTGACAAAATATATAGATGATAATATGCAGATTTTGGTTTTGGATAATTTAGAAGGAATGTAAATTTACTTTGTCAGTTCTTATTCCCTCTATAAATATAACCAAGTGACAATATCAGGTTTCAATAAGAATTTATAAATCTGATGGAAGGCTAACAGTTACTAAGAAATAAATAAGATAATATGGTAAAATCAGTTTATAAAATTTTACCTCAAGATTCAACTCACTTGTAAATTCTCATTCCATATCCTATGTTGAAGTAGCAACATCAGTATTGTAGTGGGTAGCTCTCAATTTCTATGGTAAATCTCAAAAGGTGGATTCAATACATCTGTTCACATTTTCATGAAAAATATGTATTCTAAATAAGAAAAATTACATTAAGTTTCTTGTACTATAGGTATTGAAGAATGACTCAAATTCTTGTATTTGGAAATTTCCTTCCTTTGTTCTTTACAATAGTTGAGTTATAATGAAAAGTCTTACCGAAACTTCTGCAGTAATTTCTCATAAAGTTCTAATGATTAAACCTTGGGGTTATGTCAGCAGACTATGTCGGAACAAAGTTTTAGGACTCTCAAACATCAGAATTGTGTGCTAGATGATTTCATAGAGTCAGAATTCAGTATATATATATATATATATATATATATATATATATACACTAAAATTTTATACATCATTCTTGGTTTTTGATTGACTATAGCTAAGTAAATCCATAACAATATCTTTAATCATATCTCTGTATTCTATGTTCATATTAAAAATGAGTTTCCACTCTTCTCATTATTTAAGAACACATCCTATTTTTCCCTAAGTTGCAACAAATTCTCACCTTCCTCTGAACCACGTAGAGTTCACACTGACATCTGAGAACATTCAGTTCTCAAATGTGTCCTGCAATCTGCTTCATTTTTCTTTTAGATATAGGTCAGCATCACATCACAGCACTTAAGCAACTTAATACTATGAAGTTGTTTGATTACTGCATTATTTCGTGTGAAGTATTCGTAAGTGTAGCACTCACCAAGAATTAGAATTCCTTCTATTTCACCATGGCTCAACAGATCCATCTAAGGAAGAAAATATTTGACTTTGCTCTTACATGGGAATGAGAATTAGTAGCTTTTTTTTACTGGTTTACTAGACAAAGGGCAGTTCAAAGACAAACTCTGTTAATCTTTTTTATCTTTTAAAACCAAACTGGTTATTTCAAAATATCAAGTATATAAAGTGTCTTAATAAGCACGCCTACTACACTGTGATTGTGAAAGACACTAGAAAAGGACCAATGTAGGAAAAATAAAGATTTCTAACTCCATTCTCAATCTTAAATCATGAATTTAGCATGAAGCCATTCTTCCAATGGAAAAAGGACAAGGAAGCAGTAGTCTTTGTAATTAAGTGTTTCTATTTTGGGTGTGAAGAGCAAATACAATGACAGATCCTTGTCATACAATGGACCATAGGATATTCTGAAAATATCTGTGACTTTTTGTAGAAGAAATATATACTAGTATCTTCAAATAATATATGAAACATAATTCATTGGAAAGTAAAAGATTAAAACTGATTGCCAAAACAACTGTAAGATTTGATAAGAACTTAAACTTTTCACAAAACTAATAATCATGTCAAAACATAAGGGTCTAAATCCTAGGCCTGATATTACCCAGTTAATTAACATTAAGCAAGATACTCAATCCTTTATCAGTGAAGAAGGAATAATCAAAATACCTACTTTAAAAAGGCTTTGTTAGAATTAAATAAAATAAAATTTGAGTTAACCATCTAGTCAGCATGACCAACAAATATTAACAGTCAAATATTGGCATACAAATAGTTCCATTAAAGAATGTTCTATTTGACATCAATTACCATAGCAGACAAAATTTTACTTATTTTACTTTGCATCACTTTGTTTATCATAACTAAGGAAATACAAATGCCATAAAAGTCTCACCTAAGTATCTTCAGAAGAGTTTTAATCAATTTGAATTATTGTTGTTGTTATTTATCTAGTATCTAGCTGATCATCTTTACTTTTAGGAACATTGTCATTCAAGTTATTTCTACTTTGAGTCTTAAAATTGTCTTCAAAATTTTACTATTCATTCATTCTAACTTGACATTAAGAAAACTGACAGTCCTGACTTTACTCACTTGTCTTATTTTCCCAGTAAAAAGAATGCAGGTAAATATTCTGTTATTCACAGTCACATCAAATATGTTCAAAATCTCATTTTCTTGGTCAGGTAACCAGACACAGGAGTGACATTTTCTAATGTACTGGAATGAAGTGGTGTTTAAATAGCAAAGTTCATGAGGCTGACACGGGATTGGATAAGGCCTGGTTATTTGAACAGCTGATGACCATGATAAACTTTGCTTCCGTGATTGTACCTCTGTATCTAATGCACGAGGGAAGGATGCTGTCCGTTGTGATATTCTACAGCACATTTCCCCGTGACCTCTCTGATTGGTTCTTTAACCCTATTCAGATACAGCATTAGATGTTCATATCCCAGTGTACTAAACAACCTTGTCAAATATCACTGGTTTTTAATTTTTTATAAGTGATTAATATTTTAAAAGCTTATATTCTTTCTTCTTTCCTCCATTCTCCAGAGCTTTTGTATCTCATACTTCATAATATTTTTGTTAAATGTGTAAAAGTCTATGTGTTGTGGTTGAAATCTATTTATATTGCATGATAATAAAGATATTTGCATAAGCTGTTTTCTAATAACTATGTATCATAACTACTGCAACATTCACAAATAAAATAACTCATGGAACAGATGAAAGGGACAAACTAGATGAAGTATCTTCTAGAGCTGCTTTTATAATTCAATTGCTGCTCATGAGTTTAAAAGAAGAAAAGGATACATCTGTAGCTATGTTACTCTTATTTTATGGGTAGTTGTGCAGTTTTTCTTCTCTAAGTCATTGTCTATATCTGTTTTTTTTTTTTTTGAGGGGAAATGAATGATCACTATAAGGATTTAGGTAAGTCACATTCTTACCTAAGCCTCCCATCTAGCTTCTGGGTTTGCAAAGCAATAAGTCAGGGGGGAAAAAAAACTGTGAGTGAAAGACATATTTGATTTTTTGGAGTACCCGTATATTACACAACGGATTATGCTACCCTTCATTTATGAACTGCATCATTTTTTAACTGGATAGTTTCCTTCTAAAAATGGCTCATTAAATAAATGTTATCAGGTTTCATGGTGTTCTTGTTTCCTACTGGAGTGAGACTCCAGGTTCTTCTCACCTGAAACAAAAATTGAATGAAATGAGCAAATAAATGCTGACAAAGTTTATTTGAAAAAGCAAAAGCGAATAGTGAGGGAGAAACTGACTCTACAGAGTGAGCTCAGGCTGAGTAAAAGAGGAAAAAGCAAGATAAGCATACACCCTAGAGAACACAGGGTGGGCCGTGATGAGGAAAGACATGGTCGCAAGCCCTTCTGAGCACCCATGTGCTTTTTTTGTACTGTACAAACCTGGAGGAAACTCATGACAACTTCTACATATGGATGCTGTGAGGTGGTGCTGCCTTCCCATGCCTTAGGTTGACGATAGGTCAAGGCCAGGCTACTGGAAAGCTATTCAAGCAAAAACGAAACTCTTTAGTAATAAGACCATGAATAGGAGTATATGATTAAGATTTATGCTTATAATGCATTTCTTTTTCTAATATGAATATTTCTCAGTTTTTTCTATATTTTCTGTATAAAAATACATTGGGCTACTCTAGTGCCTCAAGAATATTCTGTTACATTTCAATTCCCTGAAACTCAAGTCTGTGATGTTAAATTTCTGAGATTTCTTCTACTATGAGGTCTCTCTGTCTTTTAACACTCAAATACAACTGTTGGATAAACTCTTTTCATATAGAGCAGGGAACAAGTGCCTTATTTTCCCCACTTTATTCTGCTTACCAAAACTTTTTCTTTTTATAAATAAGATACATTTTTGGATGCCTTGTATCCTAAAAATATATTAGACTAAATCCATATACAGATAACTACTTAAAAATAAGTGATTGATGTCAGGGTTGGCTAATGGGTAATAATCAATGACCCATCATCCACTTAACTCCGATAGCCCAATCCTTGTTGTTTTCTTCTTGAAACTGACCTTAAATCTCCCCATTTCTTCCAAACTCTTATTAAATGAAAGATTTTGGACAAAATAATTTTAGCAGTGTTAATTTACCAAAGAATGATTCGTGAATTGGGCAGGCTTCAGGACCAGAGGAGTTTCAGGGAAATCCTCTTCAATGGTGTGAGCAGTAGGTTTTTGTAGGTTGAATGTGGAAACAAGATAGAAAAATTAACACACAGCTACAGCTAGACATTTGCCTTGGGGGTGGTGTTTGAAGTCTCTAGTGACAGATCAATTGGTGGTTTCTGACCTTTTGAGTTTCTAGTTTAATTTTATTCATTACATTGGATTTTGATTTGCTTATGTAGAAACTCAAAGGGCCAGCTCCATCTCTTCTAATGGCTTCCCAATTATACTCTCATGTTCTCTTTTTTCCTGAGTCCATGATCCCTCTCTCCAGAGACATGCTGAGAAACACAATAGTCTCCTAATTTTGCAAAATAAATTTCTTCCCTTACCTATGAATATACATGGTTGTCTTTCATCATAAATATGCCCAGAGCAACTTCCTTAACAAAATATCTCACATAGATTCATTTATTCATTTTCTTCCAAAATAAATAGAAATATGTTTTCTTTTTCTCTCCTCCCTTCTCCATAACTGTCTTTGCTTCATTTTTTTCTGCTCCAGTTAGGCTTTTTATGGGGCTTTCTTCTACTGGAAATGTAGAATCTGTTCACTGGCCTCAAGTTCCCTGTGATCTTTTCAGTCTTCCTTGTGTTAAGGCACTGTGGAAGCTTCCTACTCCTGTTGCTAGTTGCTTCCATCTACTGATTTGCTGCAGAATCAGGCAAAGCCTTCACCTTATGTAAACTAGTGAGTGGGTCCTTACCTTTGCCAAATATCTTTTTTATTCTACTGACAGTCAGATAATAGGGAGGAGCTAAACAAACAAACAAACAAAAATAGAAAATAACTATGGACAACTATTGCCCCTATTAAAAGACTACAATAATCTTCTCTTAAGGCAGGTAAAGTCAAGATGTTCATCTGTCCATTGTATGAAAATATATCACCTACTTAAGTAGAATTCTTATTAATATCTTGCAGGGGGATTTAAAAGAGCAGAAACATCTGATATACTGATACTGGTTTTAAATTAAATCTTAATTCTAAAGAATTCAAACTCATTCCTATGGTTTAAGTCAGAAGACTAAAGCATCATTGTAATTAGGGTGCTTTCCAGAACTAAAGCTGCATCATAATTAATGTAACTAGCATCAAGTTACTGTTGCCTTAGGCTAGATACCATTGTCCCAGCGACGTTCTGGATTATTCTAAACTTTCTTGCTTTAAGGATGAGACAAATTTCTCCATTCTCCCTTGCACAATAAATCTCCCAATATTAACAACCACTAACATTTCCTTCATGGCCAGGCAGCAGATATGTAACGCTGCCATTGTGGAGTCTTGCTATTCACAAAAAAAATTTGACATTTTATTGACATTTTATTCATGAACTCTAAAAATTCTTGTCATTAAATGTGGTATTTCCATTCTATATGCACCTAGGCCTTATATTTAAATTTTTGTCTTGAATGAAGAAGGTGAATGAAAAACCTATTTTGTAAACTTACAGAAATATTTCAGATGATTAAAGTTTTTTTCAGAAACTTATATTAGTAATTAAGTTTAAAATTTGAGTTTTGAAAGATGTAGTGTTGGCTAGAAAGTCTACATAAGTATAGATAAATCTGTTCATATTTATTTACTTATTTATTGTAAAGAGAAAATACAATGCTACAGATTTTCAAAACAAGATAATAGGAAATTAACAGTGGTTAATATATTACATATTGTCTTCAAAGTAGTTGCTCAGATTACAAAATATAGGAATAAAAATTTGATCAAACAAAATAAGCACAAACTTCTTTTCAATGAATTAATAGAAATTAATAATATAATTATCATAATTGTCTTGTGTGTGTATATATATATTTCTTTTCCCTACATTCTTGTCTCTTCTCTCCCATCCCAATTTTTCATTTCTTTTCAGCAATTTCTTTCCCTTTTACTATATCTACTGTACATTTTTTACATATATATGTATATATATATTTGGTACCAATCTCTGGCCCCTATTGTACATTTTGGATGTCATTTACTCTTTCAGTTTCTTACCTAGGGAGACAATATGATGTTTACACATGCAAATCTGATTTATTTCACTTATGAGTAATGTCTCTAGTTTCACCCATTTACCTATAAAAGCCTCAAGTTTTTCCTTTTTGCAGCTGAGTAATATTCCATTGCATAGGAATATCACTCTTTTTATCCTTTCTTCAGTTGATGGGCATTAGGGTTGTTTCCAAAATTTAGATATTTCAAATTCTGCCATTATAAACATGGGTGCACATTTATCACTGTGGTATGATGTTTTCACTTTTTCTAGAAAAATATCCAGAAAGGATAACTGGGCTAAATAGGATTTCCAATCCTAATTTTTTAAGGAATCTCCACATTGATTTCCACTGTTATTGTACAGTCTACACTCCCACCAATGGTGGAAAAGGGTTCCTTTTTCCCCAACAGCCCTGCCAGCATTCATAATTGATTTCTTGAAGCTAGCCGTTCTTTCTGGTGTGAGATGGCATCTCAGTATTGTTTTACTTTGCATTTCTCAAGTGATCAATGATGTTGAACATTTTTTCATGTATTTATTTTCCATCTGTATTTCTTCATCTAAGAAGTGCGTATTCATCTCAGGTGCCCATTTTTGCACTGAATATTGAATTTGGGGTCCTGATTTTTTTCAATTCTTTATATATTCTAGTTAGAAGTTCTTTTTCTGAAGTTGACTTAAATCTTTTCCTATTCAGTGCATTTTCTTTTCATTGTGTTGGTGATTTATTTTGATGTGCAAAAGCTTTTTATTAAGATCAGATTCCAATTATTGATTCTTTGAAGTACTTCCCATGCAGTTTGGTGTCTGTCCATGAATTCTCTGCCTATCCCTATGGCTTCAAGGTTTCTACCTACTTTCTCTTCCAGTAGATTTAGTGTTTCTGTTTTAGTATTTACATTAATCTTTACTTAAATGTATCACACTGTAAAGCTTCTTCTAGATAGGATATGATCACCACAATTTTATTTGGGATTATAAAATGATAATTAGTTCATAAGATATTGAATTAATTAGCTTTTTATTGCTGGGCCAAAATACCTGATTAGACAATTTTCAGGAATAAAGGTTTATTTTAGCTCAGCGTTACAGAGCTTTCAGTCTTTGATTACCCAACTCAATATATCATGATAGAAGGAAATAATGGAGGAAATCTGCTCACCTCGCGAGTGCTAAAAAGGAAAGAGCAGGAGAAAAAATGGAGACAAAAGAAGATGTGCGAGGGAAGGGTATAATCTAGGTTCTATCCGCCATGAACTAGTTCTAACTAGGACCCACTGCCTAACAGCACATTCAGCTATGGATTAATCTCTCTTTGATGAAGTTAGCACTGTGGTATGTAATCACTTTCCATCAGTTACACCTCTTTACACATCAGCCTTGGCAGACATATTTTGATCCAAACAATTACAGATATAAAGCTAGATAGTTTCAACTTAGTAATTTAACTATTATTTCTTTTACTGACATTGATTTCATAAGTGCCATAATTAAAGTGTATTTTGAGATTTTTAAAAATGTCATTATTTCCTCTGAAAATAACATTTATTTGTCTCAGAAGTGGCAGTCTTCATTTTTGGGCAAATTTCATGATTTTCAGAAAGAATTAACATTTGTACAAATTAATAGATCCATTTTAATTAAAAGAGAGTAATGAGTTGAAGTGAATGGGAATGGTTATTGTGGCAAAATAGGGCAGTCTATCTCACCTATATAATTATGAATCATTTTCAGAAAATAAGAGTTTACTTTCAGAAGCATAATTCCAAAAACTCCATGAGTCCTAAAGCAGGACTCATTTGAAATATTAGAGGAAAGAAACAATTCAACAAGAGAAAGTTCTATATATCCACTAGTGACAACATTCACACAGAAATGAAAGTGAAGCTTCTCATGAGCAGGAACTTGGGGAAACCTGGAATGCTGGGACAGAGCCTTGTGGCTGGAACTCGGTCATGTGAGCTGAAGTAAATCAGACATGGACTAGCATAGCTCAGAACTGTACTGTAACATCCTTACATCTGATTTCAGAATAGTGCTTCAGAATTCTTATCTATTTAAAAAAAACTGAGCAATTCATAAATTACCATTACATCCATATTATTTAGTTAATATCAAAGCTATGGATTCATGTCCTTAATGTGAACTAGGTAAGTAAATTTTTAAAAAATCAAAATAACCCTAGCCAGAATTGGCAAATAGATTCAAAACTGCCAAGCATTACTTTAATAGTCTAAATTGTACAAATTTCAGGCTGTTTTGGAAAATTATTTAAATAATACTATATATACTAAAAATATAGTTCAAAATGGAGTGGGAGATGCATATAAAATGATACTTTTTCTCATAGAACATATTTTAAAAGTATTATTCTATGCCTCAGTGAAATAGTCAAAGTAAAGTCATCTTTTTGTGAATGTTCTTTTAATGCAGTTAACAGCCACAAAAAAATATCACTTTTATAAATTTTTATGTGTACAGATTTATATGTAGAGATACCTGCATACCATTAATTTCTTCTTGGTTCTTCAGATAGAGGAAAGATTTCTGAAAAAATTTTGTGGTAATAGTTCATTAAAGTTTTTCTTATTCAGGTGCTTTTATCCCTAGCATCCAGTATGTTATCAAGATTTACCAATTTAACTTGCAACCTGTCGGTATACCCTGCTACATATTCCTACCTAGGCTATTTTTATCATTTATAGGTTGTTAGAATTGGTTTCCTAGCACCTTCTCTCTTCTACTTAGTCTGAACCTTACATGACTGCCAGATTTAGCTTAATGAAATGCTATTCTCAAAATACTGTTGGTCAGATACTAAAAGTAACAACAAACCAGAAGGCTTCACTGATCTCTCATTCCTGTTGTCCATTGCCCACGTCCTACTTATCTGTCCTCCACATCTGACTGCACCCTATGATCGTGATAGGGATACTATGCATAACATGACAATGGGCATGAAGATGACAATCCTCCATGGGAAAATCTTATTTGAAGTAGCCCTCAAATTTATTCTTTGAAATACTACCCAAACTCAAAATCAATCACTTCTTACTAAGTGCATTACTGATAACATCAACAAGAAATAATCTTATTATTTGCATTGTCACAGATGATGTTAAATTTATAACTTTTTAACTCCCTCATATTTTTTAAAAATTTAAAGATGTCTGCTAAATTATAACTTAGAGAACAAATAATTTTATAGGTTAATCTTTAATAACATCTTATTTTACTTCAATATTTTGTTACTGCTTTTTTCTTAGTTTCTTCTATGTGTAATATTTACTTTTAATGTTATTTTATGAGCTTTATTATGCAATATATGATTTAGATACAGTGTGTGAATATCTTTTAAAAATAATGTGTGTGTTTATAACATGGCTTTAAAATGAAGCACTAATCATAAATTTTGAAGCCCCTTGTTTTCCAGTCTAATCTCAGACTAGTAAATGTGAAAGATAATTGTATCGTAGACTATTTACCAGGTTTGGTGATGCTGGAGGAAACTTCTAGGAATGTTTTCTAGGTCCTTTCAGTTCTGAACAATGAATTGTCCAAAATAAGCAAAAAAGGTAGTGAGTTCTTACATTTATTGAAAGCATGTAAAAAAAAGAAACATATTATACAGAGTAAGTGTGGACCAATTTAAACAGAAGAAGACTCTACAGGATGACAAGAGACTGCTGTGAGAGAGGAGACCCAGTGGCCAAGCACTAGCCTCTTGATGTTTCCACTCCTCAGACAGACATTAGGTCTAACATGCTCAACTTCATATGAGAATTGAAGGTAACAGTCTGACTGAAGACAGTAGGACTTGAGAAATGTTCAGTGTATCTATCCTGGACCTTTATAATCAAGAGGTGATGCCTGCTTCCCCCAGTGAGTTTGCAGTGCCCTAATTTCCTGCCTCCGTCCTAATGTTGAAATCTTAAGGACGAACTGATTAATTTGTGTTCATAGTCTGAAAACATTCCTTTGATTTTTCTTGTCATTTTTTATTCTCTTTAAAAAAAACAAATTATTGATTGGGTTTCTTTTATTTTCTGACAATAGAACAATTATACTAGTTCGATAAATGTTATATTAATTGGATAAATGCTACATAGTGAAAGAACTATATTTGTTGGCTAATGAACATTCAACTTATTGAGTCCATTGTTTCACAAAGTTTTGGCAAATGAAGTACATATAAATGTAAAACTACTTAATATATAAATTGTACATTTACTTACTTATTTTGTCCTGGGAATCAAACTCCAGACCTTGTGCCAGGTGGGTGCTATGCCACTGAGCCATATCCTTTAAGCATTTTATTAAAATGTACCATTGTCCTTAATTGATTCATTCCTAGGTAAGTAGGGTATGAATTTTCAATTATTTTCAAGTCCAATTCACATCATAACTTTATATGGAGGCAGGAGTAAAAAATGTGTTGCCTTTCACAAGATACCCAATTAAATAACCATCATCTTGTTTTTCTGACCCTGACATCTAACATTAGAACTCAAAGAAAAAGCCACATACAGCGCTGTAAAACTTTAATATAAGTGTGATATCAACATCTATGTGACCTATAAATCAAATCATGTTTGAATTTCAAAATGCTACTGACAGAAGCCTTTCATGATCCTACTAAAAATAGTAATAGGAGAATTGAGTATGTATAGATAAGTCTTTTGTGACTATGCTGCTTGTAGTCACTTCAAGTGTACACACCATTATGGTGCTCAGCTAACCTCACATTAGCTGGAGCCAACCATTACTGCAGAGGATTCAATACCTAAAAAACTCTGTCTAGTTATGGTTTTATTGCATGCTTCCTTGTTACACTAAGTAGGGTGTAGCTGATTATAGCAGACTTCCCTAGCAGTGTTGACAGTATTTGCAGTGACCTTTGAAATCAGAAAATTCCACAGCATTTCTTGAAAACTTTCATCTCAAATGTAATCCTATGAAAACACAATCCTTAATGTATTATATTAGTCTGCTTTTACATGCTGGGTTGGAAATAGATTGAAAAGTAAAACTTCCAACCTTATGACCTAATCCACCATTGATTTTTATGTATGTACATACATTTTAGGTTTGTCTTTCTTAGAATTCTTTATTTTCCCAGTTCTAAAATATTAACTGATACTGCCATATATTTGTATAAATTCATTTACATTAATCTATTTAAATTTATCTTTGAAAATACATTATTTTAACAGAAATATAATAAAATTTAAATCACTAGACTAAATTTTGGTTTCATACATAACCAAATGTTCAGCTGATGAATCCTAAGGAACATAAATTATTATAACACTTCATATACAGGTATTAATGGTTTTTTAAAATCTCTTTCTGATGATAAATATATGATAGTTGTAGAGAATTTTACTACTAACTTACAATTTTTTTGTCCTTTTGGAACAGGCTTTTACTACTCAGTTTTGGCTGTCCTCAAACTCAAAACAATCCTCCTGCCTCATCCTCACAAATGCAAGGTTTACAGGCATATACCACCATGCCTGGCCTTAATTTAAAATTTATAATTGCTGGGCCGGGGATATAGCTCAGCTGCACACTGGCTGCCTGTCGGAAACTAAGCTGTGAGTTCAATCTCTGGTACCAAAGCAAAACAAAATAAAAATTATAATTGCTCATAATAAACCAAAGTTATTTAACAATATATTTCCTTCTATTTTTTCCACTTATTTTAATAGAACTAAGAGGTTCATTGTGCATATAATTTATATGTGTTTATAAAAGCCAGATAAATGTTTAAATAAATTATCAAAACAATTCCCTATTAAGTGTAGGAATGCATTCCTGCTGCTGAAACTTAATCACTCTCTAATTCTGTGTAGCCAAACAATCCAGTAACAATCTACATTGATTTTTTAAAACAAATAAGAAGGCTCACGGCCACAACCCATATTTTATTCTAAAAACCGTTCTTCCTTTTCCAAGACCACTTTTGCTATTGCCACTAGAGACTGAGGGCAAAGTTGCTGTTTTATTGACAAGATTCTTGTTTCGGACCCTGCAATGATTCTCTTGGGTGTGAAATTATTTCTCTTGAAATGCAACAAGGGAGTGCTAAGATGGTAAAGTAATAATTACTTCCTTCGGCAGGAATAGTTTAGGGAAAACCTCAAAGACATATGGGCTGAATATTTAGCAGACAGTGATGATGGTGAGGTCACAGATATGGCTCTGTGGGATGCTAGCATAGCAGTATTGCAGGGAAAATTGATTGAAATCTTTGCCCAAAAGAAAAGGGAAAGGCAACTACAAATACCAGAGTTAGGGACTAAAATTAGGAGCTTCCAAAAGGAGCATATTAAGAAGGGTAAGGCTAAAACTAATTGATTTAGAAAATGCCAAGGGGAAACTTAATAGGATTCTAAATGAGAGAATGGAGTATCTAATAAAGCTCAATAAGAGTAAGTTTTCCTCCCATGGCAATAAAGCAGATAGTATCTTGGCCTGCTAACGTAGAGGGAGAACACAATTGAGACTAATTAGGGAAATTAAGGGACAAAAAGGGCCCCACTATAACCCCAGTGAAACAAGAACCAGCATTGTTCTTTATTATTCTTTCATAGACATATAACACTAAAGCTCATGCATTACTTCAAAGTTTTTCAATTCAGTTGATTACAATAAAATTTAATCTACTTCCTTCAATGTGCTGTTGATGTTTCCGTATATTTAAAACATCTAAATGCCTTCACTGTTAATATAATGTGGAATTTGGGAGAGAACATAAAAACTAATATAATATTGTGCAAGAGCCCATGCTCTATGAAACAGAAGATTACAAAGTTCAGTCTAAACATCACTCATAGCTTGTTAAATTATTTCCTTAAATTTCCATATTTAAAAAAATCAAAGCTTCTTGATTCCTTTCTATTTCAGTTTACCAAAAATAACTCGCCAAATTATCAAGACAGAAATAAAAGCAATAAATTCTATGACAGAGCTGTCATTGAGACTCTATATGATAAAAAACACAATAGAAAAAAATGGAAAATAAAATACTAATGAAATGACTAAATATAAGCATACACAATGACTTTCTACTTTTTATGTGGTTCAAGTAAGGTAAACTCTTAGGGGGTGCTTATTGTACTCAGTATTTTTAAATAACAGAAATCTCATCTTTCATCAATATACAAGGGACCAATCTGCGTAAAGACAGGCATGAAATAGATTAAAAGGCTTAGTAACACTCTGGTTTTCTTGGTAATCATTTGTGTAAATTCCAATAACATTACATATTCTCAATCCCTTCATGTGAAAAATATCACTGAGGATTTGTTCAAATGACTAAATGAGAGAAATGTTTATAAATCACCTAGCAAATAATAAATGATCACTGTGTATTACGGTTGCTGATACCATTTATAAATTTTTGAATTACATTAATACAAAATATCCAAATTTCATTAATACAAGAATTGAGATTAACCCTCCATTCGTTAATGCAAAAAATGAATCATAATATGTGTAAGTAAAAGTTCAAAAGTACTGTCTTTAGAATATTTTAAAATATAGTGTTTGTACATATCAGTGTAAATAATTTTTTTAAAAATTTACCTTTTTATTATATCCTAAACTACTTTATGAAGTGGACAGATTTTATGTTTTTAGGAAAAAGAAAAAAGCTTCAAATAGATCAGATGCAAAATGACAAACATACCAAAGATTTTTTATATTAAAATGTTACTATCACTTAAGGTGACATATGTTATATGCTTGTAAGTGTATACTTTTATGTAATGTGGATTATTAGTTATTAAAGTATATAGACAAGCCCATTTTAGTGAAAATAACTACAATTCATTCAATATATATTTGTCAAAAACAATATATGCTAGAGTTAAAGAAGTATTCTCAAAGGTATTCTAGTGAGGCAGAGATATAAAAGTTACACTGGAACATGAGGGGTCAATATGAGAAGCTCTATAGCAGCATTCTACTACAGAATAGATACACCAACCAAACCACCAATGCTAGCAGACCTACCACAGAGATTTAAAAACTGAAAAACTCCAATGCCAACTATGCAAAGCTATGCAAACCATATTGCAAACTTGATCAAAATATTTGGTCGAAATGTAACCGTACCTATTTTTCTGATTCTTTCATATTAACATGTTAGCATTCTTTCAGGGATGATATTCTGAGTGAATTTAATACGCATTTTGCAAACCTTAGGCCACTAAGACAATTCCTTTTCCACTGTGTTTAACTAATAGGTACTGGTCTCTACATAAATTTTTTTGAGACAAATAATTCAAAATGTAAATTATTGCAAAGAATTATTAATTATATATTTCTATTTATCAAGAATACATTTGTGTTGTGCATAATTTCAAAGCAAAGTCATTACTTTGATCAATTTGAACACTTAGATATTTTCTAATATGCTAATATGGTTAGTGTTTAATAATTGTGATATAACCCTTTTATTCTAACTAGCTAAACGGAGACTGACTACTTGCTAACTTTTTGTTCAGGTTGATAAGAAATGACAGTGAGAAAGCCACATAATTTATTTTTATATAAGTCTGATTTTCTCTATTTAATCTAAGGAATTGATGGCCAAATAGACTCACTTTAATACTGTACTGATTATGCATTTTGCCTCATATTACTTATCTTCCAGCTTAAGAACCTCACAGGTCTAGAAACATAAAATCATTTTATGAACAGATTTAAAAGATTAATAAAAGCAGAAATTTGAATATAAGAGATGACTTTTCATTCTCATATACAAAAGTCTCAAAAAGCATGATTCTGTGTATCTTCAAAAAGTAAATCCAGAATATATACTTCAGAATTTAGGAATTTGAATGAAGCTTATTAATGCAGATTTCATCTGTGTGCAATAAAAACTAAAAAAGGCACTTTGATTACAATGAATATCTTAAAACCTATAACAGTTTAGTCCTTATTACAATCATTATGTAACAGTCAAATGTAGTCTATTTTTTACCTACAATTTTTAGTATCAACCAGACTATTGAAATGATGCAATCTAAATGCATTCTAAAGGATTAGAGAATAACTATAGACATAAGCAGGATGGGACAGACTCTAATGACTGAGGCTCTAATTCTTAAGAGAATACAGAGAGAAACTTTCCTGGTGAGAGCTTTCTTTTTGTCAGTTTACAAGTGCTTCAGGAAAAAAAAAAGAGAAGAAAAAAGAAAGAATTTTTCATATCCAAGAGGAAAGTTTGTCTCAAAATGGCAGGAAAGTAATGCTTAATTAGTTTTAGGAAGAAGAAATTGTACATAAAATCACTTTGTAGAATAATAGCAATCAGAGCTTGAAAATCTTACACAAAATATAGAATTATCTGTAAAGTTTTGTTGAGTCACTCACATATTTTTGCTTCAGCATCAATGAGAAGTAATATTGTCCATAATGTCCTTTAAAAATGTTTAATTAAATTTAAAATATTCTTTTCCTGAGATAATGAATGTCTTGTTTACTTTTCTCTCATTGCTGAGACAAAATACCTGACACCCAAAATGAAGGAAGCAAAGGTTTATTTAGCTCACAGTGTGTGGAGGTTTCAGTCTATAATCAGCTGGTTCCAAGGCAGCATGGCATGGCACAGGGGCAACACTTCTAGATGACGGAAGACAGCAAAGCAACAAGAGCATAGAGTAGGGAGAACAAGCCTCTTTTCTCCCCTATATTGTACACAGGGCACCCCTCCTTCAGGGTGGGTGTGACACACCATCTCTATGCCCTCTTCTTGCACTGGCTCAGGATGTTTACAAAGTAAGGATCCTAGCTCCCTACTGAGTCCCTTGGTTAACCTTCTAAACTTCTCAAATTGATACCATATACCAAACATAACGATGAGCACAATTCATAGAAATATTTTAGATAGATTTATATTCATATAAGAATGTTTTATACCTATGGGAAAATTCTAAAATACTTAAATTATTTTCAAGCTTATATGTTTTTCAAATCAGAAATATATTGCATAATACTAATAACTCACAGTCATTCTATAACTTTGTACATTTTTCTTCACTATTTTTTTCTTCACTGAATATAGCGATTTGGTATAAGTAATGCAACTAAACATTTATAAGTTTTGAAATTTATATCTAGTTAGTTTGCTATTACAGCAATAAGTTTTTTTAATAAGATTTTTTAAAATGACAGACCTTCACCAAAAAATGTCATAAAAATAACACAACTTTCAGATTGGCGTTTTTCATATTAATAGGCTGAATTATAAAATTAAAAAATCTCAATAACATTATTATCTTTTGACAGAACTTTTTCTTTCTCTAGCATTTTAATGTAGGAAATATTAAACACAATTATATCAGCCTTGAGTTAATAGCATGAATGGTAATATATGATTCTCACAAAGACTTCTGTGTCCTTTCTACAAAAAGACACACTCATATATCAAAGAACTATCAGCCACAGGAATAGCTCTTTGTTTTAACTGATGTCGACAAAGGCTCAACAAATCTTTGGTCAAAAAAGCCAGTACTGATCAAAGAGTTTACAAAGAGCGTACCATATCTAGGAATATCCCTATAGCTCATTCTTTAAGAAGTGGGTATTATATAGGATAAATTTTGGCAAAATACAGATATATTTAATTTTCAAATAAAAATTTATTATAATTGGATGAATAGCTATGGGTTTTTTTCACCATTCTATTATCTAATTTGTTTTAAATTATACTTCACCAATAAGATTTATTCTTTTCATTGGTTTAACAAAGATCTCTCTAGGACTTTCTATGTGAACTCATGTTATAGTGCTGGTCTATAGTTTCTAGCTTGCAGACTCAGAATACTGTAGGAGTGAAACTTGCTAAGAATGAACCTTACTGAATTAGTTATCTTCAGATTCTAGTTTTAAATACAAAAAGACATTAAGTAGAATCAAAGGAAAATGATAAGAACTTCGAATGTTCAATTTGAAAATTCTTTTCTCCTAGGAGACTTCTCTATATTGGTTATTTCTACATGTGAAAGAAATTGTAAAAAAAAAAAAAGGGTGGGGGAGGAAAAGAGAGGAGAGAAAGGGGGTTGAAAAACAAGAATTGAGACCTGTTGTATACATGTAGCATCTCCACAAAAGGAATATAAACATTATGCACTGCAAACATGTACTAATAAAAATTTAAATTCTTAGAAAAGAAATAGAATTGGAGCTTAGAGTGTGGCTCAGGGATGGTACACTTGCCTAGCATGGGTGAGATTCGGAGTCTGATTTTTAGCAAGTGTGCGCACGTGCGCGCTCACACACACACATGCAACAAAAGTAACCAAAACTTTAAAGGAGATGCATATTTTGAGAAGGTAATGGAAATGTTTTTGTCTTAAACTGTTTTCAAGAAGAGAGCGACAAATCTCAAAAGCAATATACATTCACCACTGGACCAAGCGTCTTTCCCCATCTTCCCTTCCCTCCTGCTCACCAGCTTCAGTGAAAAGTCCCACCACTTGCTCCCACAGGGTGTGGGGAAACCTTAGGGTCATGCTCCATCTCCCCAATTCTGAAACCAATACTTTATCTTCTTCAATTATGTCCACTTTTATTTCATCTTTTCCCCTCATTTCAGAAGCCTATGTCAGTATCTATTCCTTGGGTTCAGCCCCAGCACCGCTGTGCTGCCGGGTTTGCCAGCCCTAATCCATTTTCTCTTCACAGTCTTTCATTTGCCCATGAGAAACTGAAATCTATGAACATGTTGCATGTTCTGTCACAGCTGAGCATCTGTGTGTGTTCAGCGAAGCCTTCCTTTCCTTACCTGCATATTTCCAAGGCAGTAAAAATCTTGCTAAAGCTACTCTCTTGTTAAAATCTTCACTTAGCTGTTAACTTCGAAACAAAACAAAATTAGTTGCCCCTCCTTTAAGTGCTTTATCTTTTGATTAAGATTTACTTGCAGCCTCTCCCCTGACCTTACTCTCTCTCCTCCTCTCCCACACCCCTGATCATCACACAAAAATTCTTTGAAGAAAGGAGATTTAATAAACGTACCTTTAGCAACCTATTTTCAAAATGCAGAAACAACTTTAGCAAGGAAGAGCTTGGTGGGAATAGAGAAGAGAGCACTGCGGAAAGGCAAAAGAAACAAATGAGAAAATCGTAGCACAAGCATGGTAGAGAAACCACAGCAGCTCTTGAGTAGCCTTGGTGGAGATTCACTGGTGCATATATGAACTACATAGAAAAAATTCTGCATGATTTGGTAATCATAAAATGTAATGGTGATTAATATATCACTTCTTTCCTAAACTGTTACAAGATGATTACTTAACCAAACATAACAGGAGATTTTGAAAACCATTAAACATAATATATGAAATAAATGATAAAATTACCAAACAACCAGAGTACACTAACAATTACTGTTGGAACAGGAGACTGATGTGTAAAACATTGTTGTAATTTCTGAGCAATACAAACACTAACTTGAGCCTTTAACTAGGTAATAAACACAAATATCTATACATCTTCCTTTAGGTCTTTGGATATGTTTAATTTCACACTGTAACAGTAAAAGCGTAGATAAAAAACCAGACAAAGTAGGCAGAACACTGTCTATCACTTCATGCCCTATGATTTTTCCTGAGCACTTTAGGGTCACAGTTTCCTACTAATTTTTTTGAATTAACAAAAATGTGCATGTTTCTCTTCTCTATTTATTGTGAGGAAAAATAGACAAGTTCAGCTCTCCTGTCATCTATCTGACATATCTGAGGTAGAGTCATCTCGCACTTACCTATAGGTAAAGAGAATATAGTTCATGGTGTCAATTTAAAATAGAAATATTCAATAAGGCTTCAATCCCTGAAGTAAATACACTGATCTGTCAGCTTACAAGGTGACTTTCTTTCTTGCTTTTGGGTCGATTTGAAGCTCTCTGTTCCTCTCCATTCCCTATCTCAATCTCTACCTCTGTATTAAGAAAAATCTGACTTGGAAGTTTAAATTCTGTCCATACCTCTCAAAAAATTTCCCTTAAAAAAATATGATTGCTGGGGACTTAGATACTAAAACAAAACAAAGCAAAACAAAAATTATACTATACAATGAAAAAGAAGTACTTAAGTATTTTAAGCATGAAAACAATGCTTAAAATAAGCTTCAAACATGCTGTTTCTTCATAATTTCAGTGTTATGTTACTTAAAAGTTTAATATATTGCCTAAGGAGAAAGTATTTATGCTAACATCTTAGAAAGAAATCTTTCCTTTTTAAAGAGTTTGGTAAATCAAAACTGTATATTTTGAACATTATAATACTTAGTATCCAAAACAACTTTGGCTACAGGGCATGACCATTGGTAATCAAAAAATTCAAAATTTGAACTGCTCTAAACAATGGCTAGATTCCATAAGTGGAAAAATACACTTGATTTAATGTGATAGGTTGCAGTCAACATGCAGACACACTGAAAATATGGTATAAAATTATGCATAAAGTATGGAGGAGACATACATGAATTTTTTGTTTAAAGTTGTGTGCTATCCCCAAGATAATTTTATTATGTCCATGAAAATATTCTGAAATTCAGAAAACTTCAAACTTCAAAGTGTTTTTTTAAATAAATAATATTCAAACCATAATACAATTTGATCTTAAACTGTTGAGGCATGACTTTTTCCTTTAAATATAGCTTTCTTGAATAATTTACAACTTGAACTCATAGAACTAAATTAAATGATTATGTCTATGATGATATTTGAATTATTCTATAATAGTAATAATGATTTTAAATCTGAGTATTGATCAAAACTCATAAAAATCACTATATATACCATCTATGAGTATGATAGCAGATTACCAGAGGGTAAATGGAATATTTATAATAGGCTATGACTTAGGGAAAATTGATTTAAATTTTTGATACCATAATAACCTTATTATGTAACAGACAATTTAGTGCTTAAGTATACATAAAACTATATATGTTTTGTATGAAAGAAAAGATCTTAATGTTAATAAAATAATCACATAGAAACTAAAAAATATCTTATTTTCTTTTATTAAATTACAGAAGAAAAATCTAGGAATCAAAATAAAATAGTCTTAGTGTATCCATAAGCTTCAAATAAAGAGGGCTGTATTCCTTCTCCTTTATAATGGATTCCTTTGTACTTTCCATCATTAACAGCAACCCCATTGGTCCCTTGCAATCTAATCAGTTTGTGTAGTATCCTTTATCTCTTTATTATGCCCATTTGAGTTCTCAATAAATAAAATACCAAGACCAGCTTTAATTTTTTTAGAATATTTCGATGCATTACAATGCATTGTCAGTAATTCTGAAGGAAAAAATGAACTTCTTGTTCTGTCGAATTGGTTATCAGGATTTGGAGTGAAAGCAAAGTTTTAGTTTCTTTACAAATCAGATTATTTTCAGATTGCAACAAAATAGAACCATCTCACATGGTTCACAGGCAGCTTGGTATCTATCTACAGAAAGATGTTTAGAAAATGTATTCCAATTTTAACTTTAAAGAATATTTCCAGGTCTCTACTGAGCATTCTGCTATGTAAATGGACTGTGCTAATGTGTTTTACTAAGAGTTATGGCTGGAATTGTTCTGAGATCTGTTCTGCTACTGTGCAAACAGATAGAGCCTTAGCTGCCTTTATGCACCACTAAATATTACTAGCAAAATTCCTTGTGTTATTAGCATATCATAAAATAATATTTGCTTTCAAGTCTAGTATATTCAAGAAACATAAAACCTGCAGTACTTCATATTTAATTGACCACAGGGTTAGTTACCATTGATCAAATCTGAATTATAGAAGAGTTTAAAAGAAATGCTGCTTGCTCTCTCCAGTGCAGGACTCTGATACTCTTAAAGGAAATGGATATGACCTGTTGGTTGTGACTGTTGCTCTAACAGTGTCCTTGAGTTCATGCCATGGCATTACTTTGTAAGCAAAGTCATTGAAGAATAGGTTCTTTCAGCAACTTAGTAATTAAATGCTCCAAATAATATCTGGACAAATGCGCTTCATTTCCTATCTATAGTTAATAGAATTACATCAGATTTACCCAGTACTTGACATCTCAAATTTCCCTTCGTTTTAAACAATTCATAAAATTTGTTCCACTTTAAAGCCCGTTCTTTTTATAAAGGAAGCACATTTATTACAATGTAGATCTTATAAAATGATCGCAACTATTATGATTTGTGTTGTATAAATAATGTTGTACTGTACATTTTAACATATTAAGCATTACAAACACCATTATAGTAGCTTTTTAAATCAGCTAACATATCAATTTATGTTTACCAAGTTCATGTTCTTTGAAATAAAATCTTTTAGTCAATATTGGAGCCTACTCTATAAACATTTCTTCTATGTTTTTAAAATTCTTATGAGGCCATTCATGAATCACTGCACTGTATCATCACTTCCAATGTTTTGTGACCTGATATTGCCAGGTTTAATCACACAGCTTGAAAACAGGACATTTCAGCCTGCTAAATTATATAAACTTTCCAAGAGTTAGTGAGGGGTAATTTCTCTTTCCCAATTGACCATATCAATTTGGGAAGAAATTTTGCTTCAGTTGTGCAGTTCCACTGTGGTGTTCTTTTAAACAGAACTTATCACTTATCCTCCTGTGAGGGAGCAAAGATGTGATAAGATAAAAGAAATGAAGCTTCAAGTTATCTTTCTAATCCTCATACCTGGGATTAATTTCAAAGAGTGTTTGCTCTTATCTCAGGGGAAATTCCTCTTCCCTTGGACTACAACAGTCTGGTAAGGTATTTTAGAAAACATAGTATACTGTTTGTGAAGATAACAAAAAGTATCTATCTTTTGAGAGTCTCTTACATAGAATAAGATATCAAATATATTTATTTATTCTTCTAGCCTGTTCCTAGACCCCTGCTCCCTTTCCAAAGACAATGTGTCAAGAGAGAACAAAGAAAGTTTTCTTCTGTAAGCTCAAAGGACTGTTTGAGTTGGGCTTTTCATCACAGTTTCCAGACTTCAGTCTAAGATCTGATTTCCTATATTCAACAGTGATTACCAATACAAGTGCAATTTCCCAATAGAAAGGCCAAGAGCTATCCCATTAAGCACATTTTAAAGCTTATCTTGGCTTTACATAAAAGTTTTATATAGAAATAAATGAACACATAGGTTATCTTCAAGCTATATATTTCAGACAAAAATCCATTTTTTCATGCAAGAAAGTGGTATCCAAAGGATTAAAATTATATATTAGTTTACTAATCTTAAAAGGAAAGGTTGATGTAAATATCACACTATTGTAACAGGAGAAAAATCAACAGTTGAAAAATATTCAAAACCTAGTATTTCCTCAACAAGATGAAGCCAGTAGCAGAGTTACTGGGAGTTTCAAGGACACAATTTTTCTGTGTGTCTATATCTGTCTTTCAATGCTGAGGAAAATAAAAGAAATTTCTCACAGCTGGAGCACAGCTCTGTTCTAATAAATAGAAAGATATGTAGGAAATTGAAGCCAGTTTTCATTTCTGAGTACACACATTTATGTTATTTTTAGGAGGTTTTCACTGAATAGCATGCATACATATAGAAGCCAGGATTCTTAGATCTTTTTTTATAAAGGTTTAAATATATGTTCTGGGGACTCACCTCAAAATTTCTGGAATTAACTGAAAACTTTGAAAGAATTTGTGAGAATGAAGCATCTAAATAAAATTTTCCCTAATGTTTCTAAGTTTTCATAGAAAAAGTCAAGAGTAAAGCTACTCATTTCTGATTGGAACAATTAGTAGATCATCCCATCAAATGAGGAACAAAGGTTAGGGATAAGAGAATGTGCCAAAATCAGTTGTGATGACAGATACCTAAAATATCTTTATCCTGTAATTTAAAATATATTTTATTTTGAGTAAAGCCCACATTTATCTTGCTACATCATAACAATACAGAATTAATTCTGTTAAATATTGATGTGTTTACGTTGCCCTGCTTAAACTTTTTCTGGGATGTCATCTAGTGCTGATTTTACGTAAATTATTACACCTTAATTTACATACAAATATTCAACTCAGGATAAAAGACTGGTTCTAAACTGTTTTCCTTTACAAAACTTTCAGAAATATCATCACACACATTCTACTTATATTTAAAATATGTGTAAAATTTGCTCTATTTTTCCCAGATTAAGACTAACAAAAAATATTTTGTTTTTATTTTTTATCTGCTTATTTGTATTTTTAGTGAGTTCTTGCTGTATGACCCAGGTGGGTCTTGAAGTCTCCGGTTCAGGTTATCCTCCTGCAACAGCCCCTATATAGCTGGAATTATAGCATATACTACCATACCTGACAATTTTTTCTTGTTTATTGGTTTGTTTACTTGTTTTACTTTTGGTTGTTTTATTTTATTTTTAAATTAAATATATTTAACTGAAATAAACACATTACAATTGTGCACATTAATGGGATACCACATGCTGCTTGATACAGGTACACATTTCACAATATGGAAATCAGGTTAATATAACTAGCTCTCCAAATACTTACCATCTCCTCAAGGTAAGAACTTCCAAA
>PVJX010008286.1:0-20203 GCA_004027295.1 Dolichotis patagonum | reverse complement strand
ATTTCTAAGCTAATCCCCCATCAACCCCATCCTGCTTTCCTGCTCTGTCCACTACAATTCTACATTCCGAGGGCTGAGAGTTTTACGGCTACAATCACAAGATAGGAATTCACCATGTGGGAGAGTTCTTGAGTGTCTATGTGAAGATCTGCCTTTCATAGAGGAAGAAGGGTACCATAAACAAGGCTATGGTGCTAAATGTAATTTTGAAGGCTTCATGTCTAGTAAGAAAATATAGAAACATGGATAAAGTAGCATAAGAATTCTTTTAAAGAATTACTCCTAGCCAGGTGCAATGGTGCAGGCACTCTGGAGGCTCAGGCAGGAGGATCCCAGTGACTCAAGGCCAGTCTGGGTTACTTAGTGAATCCAAGTCTAGCCTGAACTACACAGTGAGACCTTGTTTCAACTTCACCCCACTAAAGAAGGGCTCTGTCATGTAGATATGAAAGTTAGTATATTAGAGCATAAACCATTGCAAACCTCAAGACTAATTCAGGCAAGTATGTTGCTGGGAAAATGGGATTAAACAAAATAGTCTACAAACCAAACAAATTATTAAAATCAATTTTTATAAAGAGGTTTGTGGCTGTTCTACAGCCCACAGATGGAAACTATTTTACTTGTCCGGCCATTATCAAATGTTCTTTCATTTACTAAACACTTATCGAATGTCCACTCAAATGAATGAAACTTCTTTCCCTTTTATGAGAGTCTCTCAATGCAGTGAAGGAAACAAAATTAAATCAGGTGACTTATAACAATGTCTCCAACTTTATGGTAGGCAAGAAGGTGGTGCTGGGCCCACCAAAGAAGAGTGAAACAACTTCTCTAGGAAGTGATTGAAGCTAAGGATTGTGTGCCCTATAATAAGGCAATGAAGAAACACTGAAAAATATAAAGTGACTACATTTACATTTTAGAAAGTTTAACTCATTACAGAAGGTGGAAGGCTCAGATGAAAAGCTATTCCAAGAGCTTAGACAGGAGAGAAAAGATAGCAGAAAGTGCAGATTTACTGAGCAATTACTATATGACCGATCCTGCTTTAAATAATGTTTATAAAATTTTTATCTTCTCAATAGTGGTTTAAAATCAATACTATGCTCTTTGTATTGTTCTTCTACTTGTAAACTCACTGTTGACTTACTGGCAAACTCAGGTTGTTAAGAACTAGGGCAGCCATATAAACATTATACTGTTTTACTATGGAAATTTTAATCCATATGAATCATATACTATATATTTGTACATATCCACTCCAAAATACTAAGGTAAAATTACAATAAATATGGAATATAAAAAACAAAATCATAATTTTTTTTACCTATACATGTTTAAGCAAGTAATGACATATATATATATATATAATGTATATATAAACATAAAGAAAACAATACCTATGAAAAATACTCAAAGTATGGAGCAATTCAGTGACATAATTACAACCAATATCCAGCTTGTTTTGTGTTTATGTTTGTGCAACTCTGTGTATTTAATCTCAGTTATGGGCCTTAGGAGAAGAAAATGCAAGGTATGGTTAAAAGAAAGAACATAAGAATAGCTACCATTTGCAGATAATTTAAGCATTATATACAATGACTCATCATCCATGATTATTTTATTACATTTATCACTAACATTATTTATTTCATATGTATATAAAATATATTCCTGTAGTATACCTTTTTTCAGTTTCTCCTACTCCTTCCTTTCAGACTGTAAACCCTGTAAGGCTCAGTTTTGCCACATTTAATAAAATCATAAATAACAAGTTTTTTTGGCACTGTTTATATGTTCAACTGATATATCTTGAAGGGCTAATACACATTATTTCTCTTGATCTTACATTTAAGGCAGGAAATAGAGTTTTTCTTATATATAACTGATTAAAGTTCATAGAAGTTATGTTAGTTGGTCATAATCTTCAAAATATAGAGGGAATTTTTAAATAAGTTCCATTTGTTGAAATACTCTATTCTGTGTGCTTTTACCCACTACTTTTTGAGATGGTAAGCACCCATATTGGACTTTTCTTCTGCATTTGATCCTGTGTAACATACAACATAGGAATGATGGTGTGTCTTCAACCATTTGGGCTTATAAACAAAATACCATGGATTGAGTAGCTCATAAACAACATAAATTTATTTCCCATATACTGGAGCTGGATAGCCCAAGATTAAGTGCTAGCAGATTCACTGCCTGTTTCTGGTTCATAGACAGGGCCTTCTAGGGCTGTCCTCACATGATAGAAGAGAGAATTGAGTTTTTCAGACCTTCTTTATGAAACTCATCAAAGGATTCTGCCCTTATCAGCTAATACCTTCAGTGGGACCATAGAACACCTTGAGGATCAGAAGTACAGCACATAGCTGAGGCCGGAGAGTTGCCCTGAGCTCCAGGCCAGCTTGGGCTGGATAGTGAGTTCAAGGCCAGCCGGAACTTAGTGGACCCTATCTTAAAAAAAAAAAAAGGAAAGAAAGAAAAGAAGGGAAAGAAAAAAGACAAGAAAAAAGGAGTGATCATGAGTGGAGCATAGCACAAATATTGAGATCACTGAAATGTGTCAACAGAAATATCTTAACGATTAAATTTATGGTTTATAGTAGTTATTAAACAAAAATAAATTTTCAAGAATTAATTGGCAATATGAATCCTTTACATGTTGATCAATGCTGCAAGTAATATTTTAAAGTTGCAGTGTAATATGTATATCTGCACCAAACTTTTTATCATGTTATAATAGTTGTGGAAAACAATTAATGAATTTTGAATTTGCATGAAGCCAATCTTATTATTTTCATGATAAAACATAATCAAGTGATAAGAAACAGAGATCTAAGGGCTTTTTGTGACTATTTTTAACATTCTGGGAAAGTCAGTTTATTAATTATCTCTTTTTCATGACCAGCACAAAGTGAAAATACTTGGCTGGTTCTCTTGGATGTTAGCTAACAAACACAGCTCCTGTGTACTTAACACAAGCTGATGAATACCATTAAGTTATGAGCTCTTTTGATAATCACAAAAATAAATGCCCAGATGCCACTATGTATAATCATCTTATTTTTGTCAGACTCCTGATTGGTGGTAATCACTTTAGCTGAGTGGATCTTAAAACCACCGGTGGGTATATTAAGACAACTCTAAGAAATCAATACAGTAAATCACGGTTAATTTATTTCGCACATACAAACATAAACTGAGCTAAAAACTCCCTTTGTCTATGTTTTATATTTTTCACTTAATTTTTTGGAATCATTGTTGTTCACTAGTGGTCATAGAAATATATTAAAAAGTTTCATATTTTAAAAATCATTTTCATAGCTGTGCTGGCCTGTTAAAATGTATCATAAATGTAGTGAATTTACACAATTAAATGGCTTCTGGTTTACTTTCCTCACTGTTCATATAAATGAAAAATCATATTCTCTGATCACTTTCCGAACCTTGCCAATGTCTGATCACTCCAATGTTTGCATACTGACACTAAAGAATACTTCTTCCATTATTTTACATTATGCAGCATATTTTTTATTATTCCTTAATTCTGGTATGTTTCTTCTGCCTGTAGCAGGGGTTTAGTTTTATGATTTTACTAAAAGCAACCTAGTCATATGGACACAGATAGACTCAAACTGTCATGTCTTCTCCTTCTCCTCCTACTCCACCCTCTCTTTCTCACTTGCTCATTTTAATATGTAGGTTGCTTCTTATTTTTATTTTGAAGAGAAAAAAAGAAAAGAGAGAGCAACCAAGCAAGCAAACAACAATAACAAAAAAGCCAAATGATGACAAGAACAAAAAAAATAGTGATATAAGATTTCAAAATAAGGTGATAGGAATTTAACATTACATATTGTTACCTTCAAAATAATTGCTCAGGTTACCACGTACAGAAATGCAAAATGGATCAAATAATTTTATTTCTCTTTTAGCAGTTTCTTTCCCTTTCACTATATCACTTTTAGATCCTCTTTACTTTCAGTTTCTTACACTAGTGAGACAATATTATTTTTACACACATGAGTCTGTTTTATTTCACTTATGAGTATGGTCTCTGGTTACCTCCATTTACCTATAAAAACCTTGAGTTTATCCTTCTTTATATCTGGGATATTTTGCTGATTTATGACATATCAGTATTTTTAGTGCTTGAAACTGTAATTAGAAAACATTCACAACCTGACATTTTTCTTATAAGTAAACATAATTTCTTTCCTCCTTCTATAAATCTATTATAGAATATTACTTAATATTATTTGGTAACATTTTATTTAATAATGTAATAAATGTGATTTTTAAATTGAGAAATTATTTTCATGGTGCTCAGAGTAAAACCAACTGTGATTAAAATAATATTTAGCTTATAGCGTTCTTCACCTAATTTCTACTTACATTTTCAGGAAAGAAATTTTGGATTTTCCTATCTTCTTTAAGAATATTTGAATTTCAGTAAATCTTTTGTTGTTGTTTCTTAATGGTCAGTTACAGTTTTATTTGCCTCATTAAACCCAGTTTTTTCATCTTTAAAATGAAGATAATATTATGTATCTCAAGATACTCTTATGAGAATTTTGAAAGTAATATGTGCAAAATAACTAACTTAGTTCCTGGCCTGTAGCTAATATTACTCCCTTGCTTTTTTCTATTGCATAATCAATAGGATCTATAATTTTTAAAAAACACAACTAATTATCCCCAAAAATAATTGTCTAGAACTAAGCCCATTGCTAATTGTCAGGATTTATATTATTTTGTTTGACTTAAAAACTGAGTACTAGTATTTTTTCCTGAAATTTTCTTAAAGACCCTATAGATATATTTGTCTATTTCAAGAAACTATGAGGTTAAGTATTTCTGCTTTCAACACTTTTTCAAGTAAATTTCACGGTCCAAACATGATACCTGCAAACTGCCTGCTTTACCTAGTCTACTTCATAGCTGCTTTTCCTTTCCATTTAACCACAGTAACTATTTTAAAAAAGGAACTATGTGGAGCAGGTGGCAGAGGGAACAGAAAATAAGAGAGTGATTTCATATTCCTAGTTTATGTAGGAAAGAGAAATAAAAGGTATAGAAACAATGCCATACTAATTTTAGCTTTTCATGAATCGCAGAAAGAGCTCAGTCCTTAGAGATCAGGTACAGTACTACCTCTTTTATTCCCCTCTCTGATTTTCTTCCCAAAACAAATGCTTCCCAAAAATGCATGCTTAGCTCCAGAGGAGAACTGCTGTACCCAAGCTGGCAGCCTGCACAGCTGTCGGCTTCAATACACTTCTACATCTATTTCAGATGGAAAATTCTATGCTTTTCTTGGATATGTGAATGTGTAGTTTCGTAATTCCTTTCATGACAGCTTTACAAGTAGCACCTCGGCTCTGCATAAACCTACAGAGAGTTGGCTTCTCTGAGTTTGCAAAAGCAGGTCCCTGCATTATGGGATAGGGAATTAGATACCATACTGTGTGTGTGTGTGTGCGTGCGCGCGCACACACGCATGCACATTTTTACTTGAACCTATTAAACTAGTAGTATAAGACTAAAATTCATATATAAGCCACTGCATGTAACTATTGGAAAATTTTCTAAGTACATTTTTATGCATGAATTATTTCACTATGATGAACTATCTCAAATGACATTTATTATGCTTTTTGTTCTCTTTTATTTCTTATATTTTGGACATATACTAAGAGTGATATTAATTTAAAAAATAATTTCAATCCATATTTTCATTAAAATCAAAACCTTAAGAAGTGCCACATGGCACTTGGGATATTACTCAGGGTTAGAGCATATCCTTAACGTGTATGAGGCCCTAGTTTTAATACTCAGAACCACACTAAAGAAATAAACAAATGCATACCTACATACAAACTCACATGCCTGTGTTTTCCTCCTCTTTTAAGACTCAAATCAGACAACATAGTTAGAATTTCTGAGAATGTTCTCACATGAACTGTCCGTATACTAGGCTATGTGGCTACAGGATTCTAATTAAATAATAGACTATAGATGAGCATTGCCATACAGTTAAGTGTAAGGGTGAATAAGGTAACTGTAGGAGACAAAGTCACTTTAGATTTGATAGCCATCCAATCCTATGCCTACGTGACCATTTTCCCTAGCATTTTTATGCCTGGAATCACCATGAATCACCTTGCTCTTCTTAGATGCTGAAAGTTTTTCTGTCTGGTTTGATTCATTTAGCCACTATAACCTTTACTCTGCTTCAAGGCTGCCCCGAGGCATCCTACACTCACTCAGCTTGTGTAAGGATGTCTTGATGCAGCTTCTAAGCAGGAAGTCTTGCCGCCTCCTGGAAGCTCAGCAAAGACAGCCCCAGGTAATTAGATGAAACAAACAGAAATACTGGTAGTAAGTGCTAGAATTCCACCCATTCTCCAAAATGTGTGTGCCCTGGGCAAAAACCCAATTTAGTTTGCCTAGGGCCAACTTCGGACGTGTACTTCCTTCCGCCTGTGTTTGGGTAAAAATGTTGGCTTTGCAGAGTGTAGAATAACAGTGTATCTTTGGGGAGATCACTTGCACTTACGAAAAACGATTGCAAGTTGTAACTGCTATACATCAGTCAAATTCCTCCCTTAAATAAAACCACCACATTGTATAGAGTCTGAATTCAAAGTTTCAGTTTGCCTGTATGTTCACAGTTAATGTGAAGAAGACTGAAGATCTTGCATGTTTAGGCTTAATTCTTTATTTTTAACTAGTATAGTTATGTAGGAAATATGTAAGCACCAAGGTTTCAGAACTCTTTGCAATTCACGCTATATAAAATGTATTCTATTTAATGAGCTCCACATTCCATCGACTGTTGAACTATACGTCAATTGCATACCACTTCCTTTCAAAATTCAAACTGTTTAGCTCCCACTAATAGGTACATTAGAAAGAATCTTGCTACAAATATGAACGCAGATATCATAGCTATATGCATTTCTGCCTATGCTCACACTTTTTTAAAAGCTCCTAAGAGAAATCTTCACAAAGATAAACTGTAACCCTTTTTGTGCAGTGTTTGCTAATGGAGAAAGACATGACATGCATTTTTTCTGTATACAGTTTAACTAAAGCATCAGGATGATATTGACTAACAACAACAAAAAGAGAGGTTGGAATAATCACCATATCATGATGAGGGTAAGCAACTGATACACCGTTTAGCTTCCTGTATGTCTCAGAATGCTATTGAAAAAGTAGAAGGATAAGACTATTAACAATTATAAATTGAAGCACAATATTGTAATACTATTTAAGTAATGTCGGTAATATTAAATGTAAAGTGAATTAACAAGCTTTGAAATATTACAAAGGTACTCTAAACTCATAAATAGTTAATCATCTTACGAGAGGTATTCAGTAGGCACATGTATATTTGTTTCTATTTCCCATGGTTTTTGAATGCATTTCTTAGTTAAGGAAAAAATATGTGAACTCCAGAATAAAATTCACCTGCATGTATATTTAAACAAAAGCAAAGACAAAAATAAAGTCATTCTGTTAAAGAGATACTTCAAAAGAAAAGTTCAACGCATTTCAAATTCAGGGAAATCAAAAATAGTTTTGTTCTTTTCATTGTTCTTAAATGTTCATGAAAATGCATTTTTGTGCATCATTTTAAGTAGTGACCCTAAAAATCAATATGAATTTAGTTTTACCATACTCTTAACTTTGTATTTTGAGAAAAATAAATATTTAAATAAATGCCAATGCTTACTGAATTCACAGGGAAAAAATATTTTGTTCTTGAGTTACTTCTCATTTTAATGGGTTTAAAATCAGTGTCCAAAGATATAGATTTGGATATATATAAATATATATATATATGTAATAGATATATATATACATACACACATAAGATAACTAAAATAATTATACTACTAACTCTATTAGTTCTTAGAAAAAAACAGTTAATATTCATAGAATTAGATCAATTTTGCATGTCTATACTTGGTAATCTAAGCAACTATTTTTGGAGATAACAATATGCAATATAACAACCATTCTTAAATTACTATCATTTTGTTTTGAAAACCTATATTGTTATTGTTTTGCTTTATTTGTTGCTGTTGTTTGTTTGGCTCTTTTGCTTTTTTATTTTTTTTTTGTTTTTTTTTTCCGCCTCTTTAAAATAAAATTACTAAAATAAAATAAAATCGGTGTCCATTTTCTTTTCAAATAGATCGGGAGACTGGTTTTACCTGTCACTGGCCATATTTCACATTGCATATCCTTTGTAGGCAATAAATAGAGAAGGAAACTTTAACTTTTGTATTCTCTAAATCAATGCAAATACTTTTTATCAAGTTTACAGAATTTATATTAAATGTATGTCTTTACTGAAATCCAGCCCAAAAGAACACATCAAATGATAAATGTTGAATCTTTCTCTCTCACTTGGAAGAACTGATATTTATAAGGAACATATTTCCGTATATTTTTAAAATTTTCCATCCTGTATTTTGGAATGATTTTGTTTTCTGTCTCTGTCTGCTGTCTGTGTCTCTCTGTCTCTATCAAAGAGAGATTTTCTTTGTTGTGGTGCTCATAGTTTAAATATGTCACACAAATTACCAATTAAAAAATTATTTTGGAGATATGATGTGAAACTATTTAGACTTCATTTCCATAAAAGCGTAAAATACATTTTTATAATAAGCAGAAATATATAAATTTAGTCAAACTACACACTTAACTATTTTCTTCGGCTCTTTTAGCACATTGCTTTTATATGCTGTGAGATTTTGTATTTTTAACTTTGTTCTTATTGAGTAGAAGTTTAAACATTTCATTTGGCCATCATATCATGGAGTTGGAGGAATTTTGCAGTGTGAAAAAAATTGTATTGGACAATTGTAGCTGTTAAGTCGGTCAGTAATTCATTTTAGATTAAATGTGATTGTTCTAAAAGTAACTCTCTCAGAATTTAAAGTAAGTCCAAACATAGTAGTTAATATTTAATACCTTTGTACTATATATAAAAATGTAGTGTTGTTGTTTTCATACAAAAATATTGACAGTTCTTGCATGAGTACCTCCTAAAGCTTATAAGCTAATGATTTCCCTTCACTTTGCATAAATTGGCTATGTGATTTTGCTATATAAACATAATCTTTGATGTAATTTGATACCCTTTCAAATGCTTTCTACAGTCAGAAAAAAAAACTTGAATTATATCATGTATATTACTAATATTGGCTTCCCTGCAAGGTTGAGTAAACAGAAAATAAAATGAAAACATCTGCAGAAAGTGATCCCAGTATGAAATATTGCCATAACATTTCATTCCAATCAGAATCACTGTTTACGTTCAATATTAAGACCAGCAGTAGGTAAGACCACTGGCTGAAAATTAAAAGCTAATCTATGGAAAATTGTGGCCAAGGGATGTGTAGTTTACATTTTAACATTTGTTAAATAAATAATGAAACATAGGAAAGAAACCAATCCTTTCAGACATCCTTGGGTTTTATTTATACTCTGGTGCTCAGACCAGCAGGCTACTACACTCACAGTGGAACTATTTTGACTGTCCGGCCGGCGTGAGCTCATGAGACCATGTCCTCATTTGTATAGTCAGTGCCTGCCTGCTGACACTCCAGTCATTGTTTTAAAGCGCTTTCAGCTTTGTTAGTGACAAAGTTGATTTTATATTATATGAGTCTGTTTGGGGTTTTTTTCCCCCCTTTTTAAAGTACTACTCACTTTGTCTTTTTGGACTTCTTTCACATTAAACTGCTATAAAGCATGTTCCAATTCACACTGCAGTTTGATGAATTACCTTCTCAGGCTTTCATTACAAATGTGTTTTAAAGTGCAATGGCACAGACTGAAGTGTTTTGAAATAACAAATAGGTACATGGTAAATGAAAAGCTGTACATCTAAATGCCTTGGGTTCTGAATGTACTAGTGAGGAGTTCCTGTTATTCCTAACAGCATGTGTGTAGTGCTCTATTAATATTAGGTAGGGCTGTTTCATTATTAATATAAAATGCTTCCGTGTATAAAATGCCGTATCAGGTGTATGACAGGCCTGACCCCTAAGCCAAGCACAGCACCCGGGAAAGTCTAGTTTGTTATTAACCACAGTGATACGTGACATCTTCTAGCTGTGTGGTGAAGTGGGGTGAACTGACTGAAGTTCATCGTAGGTGGTAAATGCACCTGGAGAGTGAATGTAAAGAAAATGTATGTAAAATAATCTTACTTTCCATGCTAAAGCAAGAATTCGGTTTCAGAGCTGGGTTCCTCAGTCTGCCACTTCATTGGCGTTTCCTGTCCACATATTGAAATGAAACTTGGAGTATTCAAATTAGAATTGTTGATCTTCTGGGGGTGTTAGAGTTAATCTGACTATAGAGAACAAGACTGTCATCCCACATCACAGGTTGGAGTCTCTGAACCTGACAGATTCAGTATTAATTACCCTCGCAGACTTCTCATTGTAGCAATAGCAACATTACCTTTCAACTTTAAAGGCTTCTAAATGTTTAATGTTTCATAATAGCACTCTAATGCTTTTGGAGTACTGGCCAATTATGAAAATCAGATTGACTATGTGCAACTAAACAAGCAGTTTGACAGAGGTTTTAACTTGACTTACATATTGATGGGACTGGCTGCTGCAAACATTGACTTCTCTGTGTTGATAGACAAGCCCCACTCTGTCACAGATCTACATATCAGATACTCATCAACAAAGCCAGAACATGGGGCTCTAACCTGTCTTTGCTAAGGCTTAGGTGACAATATCTATCAGCAGTAACAAATAGGGAGTGGAAAAATGGTGTTGCTTGGACTGGTAGTAACTTGAGTAACTCCAGTAGAGCAGATTGCAAAAGAATCAGTGCTTCAGTCTATACCTGTTAGTTTAGAAAAGCTATAACGCCAGGGTCCAGATTAGGGTAGGCCTTCTTATATTCTTGCTATCCCAGTAAAGCAGTGAATTGATCTATATCTCTATTTCTGGAAAAGAATTCTGAATAATTCATATTAGGTATATTTTAGTTAACTTTCTAGAATTCTAGAGGAAGAAATACATTAATTCTTATATGCTCTGTTCTCCTCTTTTTCCAAAATGGATGGAGACACTAACAATCAGAATAATATACTGATGGGTTCAAGACCACATGACCATAATGAGTTTAAACTAAACTGCATTGTGAAAAAGACAGAAGGAATATTTCTAATGTCTGTGTCTCTGGAATTAACATTATTTTTAAATAAACATTTGCTTGTGTTTTGTATACCACCATTTCTATGATTTACATATATTCAATCATTTAGTAAGAACTTTTTCAAAGACTTTAATTCCCCAAGACAAATTGTAAAGAATTCTACAAAAATAGAACTGCTGTTACTCCCTATTGTAGACAGTGAAATCATGATTAAAGGGTGAGTGAAAAACTAAGATCATTCTAAATGCTAATATAATGAAGAAGAAATGGAGTAATATTAGTCTTATGTAGATATCTAAAATTATTATGTTTATCTACTTTATCATAACTCATTATTGTAGAATGTTTATATCTTAAGCATATCTAAAATACACACCTGTTGTATTGCAAACTACAAAACTACTGACAGAATAAAGAAAAACATTACCAAATGGTACATCATATTCAGTCATTATATAGTTCCTCAAGTCTTGTATGGAACATAATGGCTTCTTAATTCTACTTGTTATCCAAATATTTACATACTAAATTTCCCTACTTTAAGAGATGAAACTTAGTTTGATATAGATACTTCTGTGGCTAATGAATCTTTGTTTTAGCATACCTGTATTTTTTATTTTATCGTCAGGGAGCTAGCAAAGTTAATAAAGGAGATTTACAGTATGTTACATTGCATCTGTTAGTCTTACAGTTATTCAAATAGTTTAGGATTGCATAGTTTAAAGATAAATGATTTATCAACATATTGTATGTCTATCTATTTCACAAGTCACCGGACTATAAGAATTCTGTTATTAGCAACTGATGTAATAACCATCTGTTTTTATTTTCAAGTACATGAATATTATTTTCAAATAGAAAAAGTACATAAGCTCAGTAGGTATTCACAAGTAGCTTAAAATATGTTAGTATGAGTTTATTTTGGGAAATTTATCTTTAAGAGTTTCATCAGAATCTATGCTGAAAGATTCTATTTCTGCAATGTTTTTACCTGTGTTACCTTACACAAAATGTATATCTGGTATAAAACAAACAAACAAAAAAGACTAAAGGTACTAAATAGATATTTTACAGACAAATACATTTAATGTATTTTGAGGTCTTCTCCAAAAACTTTGAGTGGTTTGAACATATTTGTGAAATTCCAGATTATTTTGGTCATTTTAAAAGACAGAAAATACAAAATGCTGACAAAGGCTAGCTCCCTAAATAAATTGTCAGAAAGTAAATTTGAATGGACATGTATAAATACAGACATTTGTCATTAAAATGAAATCACCTATTTAGTGAAGTACATTTGATTGTCTCACAAACATTCAAAAATTGTCAACAACTTTGTAGCCAGAGGTTTTTTGTTGACTTTCCAAATTTATCTATTTCGTTTTAATATACTATACACAATAAAGTAATCATGGCAGTTACACTTTTATTGTTTATCTATTTCAATGATTTTAGAGAAGCTAAGTGTGGTACGTACAATGGCCCACATGCTAAAATGTCCTACGCTTACCTTTGATTTATAAGCATTTGATGCTGGAAACCTGGAGAACTTGGCCTAGACATGAAACACCCATGTAGTGTATATCTCACTATCTGAAAACCCTGCCATAAAGGTAAAATATAGAATAATAAGGCTTGGTGTAGAAGCAATAACGGTTTTTGTTATGAAACCTGTATTATTGTCTGCAAATACCTTTGGATCATGCACGTCATACCTACCCTTTCGAAAAACAGTCGTTGAAAGTCTGGTTGAATATCAGTGTTTAATATGCCTCATGCTAAATTTCAGACTCCTCATCAAATTTCTGCTGCTGGTAGTTTGAGGGGAATAGGAGAGTATTTTATTGTCTTGTACTGGAGAACAGAGGCCACGGGATTCCACAGTGTGACCTTACTGAACTCTCCTCACGTTAAGGTGCACAGCCTCTCCCTTATGGCCAAAATGTCTTTCTGATGTGTATGGTTTTGTTTTCTCTTTATTTTTGTATAAAGTCAGATTAGAACCTAAGAATATTTTCAGATATACCTGCCTGGTAACTACTATAAATGGTTTAGGCTTCTATAGAAGACAAAATTTTGTATGCAAATTTTATACAATTAATTTGGTAAATAAGTACTGTTCTGCATGAAATCTATGATGCCATTTTGATGTTTTAAATGAGTGAAAATGGCAGAGTCTGCCAATGTTATGAGTGTATATTTTTAATTTCACTGCCTTGCCAACAACTTGCTTTCTATGGTGGTAACGGTTTTCCCTAACTTTTATTCAGTTGTAGGTCTTAATTCTCCGCAAAAGACTTTTAGTATTTTATGAACTTTCACATTTTGACCTGTAAATCATCAATCTTACAAGCTTTAATTTGGAAAATAAAAAATGAAAAAGAGCTGAAAATTGACTTTCTGAACCAAAATTGCTTTTTGAACATATACTTTTAAAGTAGAAAATTACTATGACAGGTTGATTGCAATTTAAAGCATCATCTTTGGTGGATTAAAAGTATTTTAAGGTTCATAATTTTCACAGTCTTTTTTCTGCCTGTAAAATGCTTCAAATTTAATTTAAAATAACATCTGTATTAATTTTTATCATTTAGAATGAAAGTTGATTGTTTCTAGAGCTTCTAATTCTCTGAAATGTTGCATATCAAACTGTGCTCTCTACAAAATTTAAATCATAAAATAAAATGTGCATGCTTTCCCCTGCAGGAATTCTATTAGAATCAAGCCCATCTGTAATTCTCGTCAGAACACACTATTAATAATTTAACATTTATTGTAGTTTATACTTTGCACCTTAGTACACCTTAAGCTGTTTTAAATATGTATAAATTACAATCTGAATATCATTTTATATAGCTTTTCCAATACTTGATTCTTTTGTTACACATTTGAATAATCTCTTTATTGTACTGGGCATTATGGGATACTACTAATAGGAGCAATGTTTAAATAGGAGAAACCGAAGTCAAACTGTTAAGTGCATAATTATAGGAAGATGTACCATTCTATGATTTTAAACTTGTTCATTTGCTTTAAAGTGTATCAGTGTTTAAAACCTTTTTAGGCAGCTAAAATAAGTATATAGGGATACATTTCTGAGTGGCTTTAGTTTCAAATTCACAGAGAGTATGAAATGTAATATATTCATTGCAATTGGTATTGACAATAGCTTTCACAAGAAAAAGATCACGGGGTCAAAGTTAATTTCTAGAGGTTAGAATGTTGTCTTCCTACAAAATTGGGAAATGGAAATGCATATTAAATGCATGACATTTTATCTACTCCTAAAATGGCAAATGGTTAGCTATAGAAAATAACACCACTCCTTCTTTTGATTTGACACTCTAAGACATTAAAACACCATTCAAACAGAAAAGTACTAAGGTTAAGAAATTATTTTGGAAATCTATTTCTACAACATAGAGCATAATACTCTATTGAAAATATTTCAAACCTGAAGAATTTTTCTTATAGGAAAGAGCATAGAACTAGTATATCCATATCATTGTACACATATTTTTGTACTTACCTGTACACATGACATGTACACACTCATTTATATGTTATTCATACTATCTTCTGCATGCACACTCACTTATACACACATAGGTATTGTGAAATATTCTGAATTCCTTTTATATGCTTGCTGCATGTTACTTACATAATTAGGAAAATCTGCTCTGTGCTTACCAACTTCTGAGAATTGTGACATTCTGTGATACGATTGCAAATCATTAAGCAGGCTGTTAGAAGAATAAGTATTCACTATATTTCTACAGAAATATGTAGAAATTTTTCATGAATATAAGATTCTGAAGAAATAACAGAGCAGCGAATAATACTTATGAAAATCTTTCCATCGATGGCTGTTATCCAACATTGTGTATATAAATAATATTTTTCAAAAGTAAAGAAAAATTTAAGAAAAATTAAAAACACAACTTCTGTCTCTTAATGAGTACCTGTTCAAAGAATAACACTACTATTATGGTAGATATTTAAAACATCCAATAATAAATTATGTTTGTTAAGTTGAGGCAAAGCTATTTTAGATTTTATATTAAATTACAACCCTAATAGATTTCTTTGTTATTAATATCCAAATTCATGAGTCATTGATACATATTTAGTTGGCTATGAAAGTAGCAGAAATCTGAATTTTGAAAAGAGTAATTTTGAAAGATGTTATCAGATTTGATTTGTGAAAAGTTCAAGAAGAAATAAAATATTTAATTTAATTTGCCTTGTGTTTTTTTTTACTTATTTCAAGTCTAAATGTTCCTATGTACATATTTACATGTAATTTAAATGTCCTATTTTCATATGTATGTATTCATACATTAATTATAGAAATGCATATTTAAGAGTCCTACTTTACTTCTGTGGAGAGTCAGCACTGCCCCTGAAATTTGCCTTGATGGACATAATTGACAATAATTTCCACAATGATTTGAGTTTTTAAAAAAAATTCCTCTGCAGTTGTTTTTGGAAGATAAGCCTTAAAGATGAAATCTTTAGTCCGTATGCATTTCATTAAGAAATGGTTAAAGACTGAGTAAATATACCTCAGAATTCATTCAGTTTATAGTGACTCAATAGTTCTATTTCGACCTAAAATATACTAAATTTTATGGTGTATTTATAAATTAATGCAGAGACATATGTAGTGAAAATTATTACAAATCTGCAATTTTGTTATACCAAGGGGAGTGAATCACTGCCAAAATACATTTGCCAACTAGATAGATAAACTTATTCTCTGTAACACAACACTTCTATTACACTTACTATAGGGGAATACTGAAGAATTTTGTTTGTTTTGCAGTACTGGATATTAAATCCATGGCCTTTGTATTGAGCTATGTCTCCACTCATTTTTAAAATTATTTTTCTTTTTAATTTTGAGACAAAATTTGTCTAAATTATCCAGAGTATTATTTTTTCTCTAATGGCTTTTAGTATTCTGTTTTTATGCTGTATGTCTGCAATCTTAATTATTATATGTCTGGGTGTAGGTTTATGTTGGTTATGACTGTGTGGCATTCTATATGCCTCACTTATTTGTATATCTGATTCCCCCCCACCATGTTTGGGAAATTTTCTGCCATTATTTCTGTGAACAGCTTAGCTATATCCTTTGCATTCTCTCCTGCCTCCTCACTAATGCCTATTACTCTAACATTGTTTCTCCTGGCATCATCTTGTAGCTGTTGGATTATCATTTCATGCTGCTTTGTTGTTTTTATAAGTTCTGCTCTTTCAAGATCTCTATCTGCAGTCCTATCCTCAAGGTCCAAGATTCTATCCTCAGCTTCATTTAAACAGCTTTGCAAGCTTTCAATACAATTTTTTGCTTCTTGCATATCTCTTTCAATTTGTTTTGTAGATTCTGCTTGTTTTCTGCATTGTTCATTCAAAGTTTCAATCAATTTCCCATGCTCCTGTAGTTTATCTATTTCTTCTCTAGCTATGTTGAGCAGCTCATTTACTAAGGTTGTCACTTTTGTCTTTACATAAGACATTATTTGTAATTTGAGTTCCTCCATAGCCTCATGGATTTGTTTCTTTACTTCATTTGCTATCTTTTCAGAGATTTTTGGTGTATGAATTTTTGGGTCCTCTATTTCATTATCGCCTGCACTTGCCCCTGATGGACCAGATGTTTGGGATTGCATTTTGCCCTGGTACGCACTGAGCAATAGCTAAAGACTTTGACAGCTATGGTTTGTTAAAAATTATGTTTATAGCATTTCGGAAAAGAAAAGCATGAATTTGTGTACAACATTGACTTTGATACCCATAGTTCGCATATTTTATTACTGAAATATGATTCATCTTAAAATTTTAAATGTCTTTTTTTAATAAGTTAAAAATTGATACTCATAAAATCTGTGAGAATATACTCTGATGCTCTCAGTGAGTGTTTAAGTAAGTCCGTACAGTGACTAAAACTGCAATAATCTACAATTAGAGGAATTCTTTCAGTCATGGTTTTATCATGATGTAATGCAAAATTGTAAGTCCAGAGATATAATTTTCAGTAGTTTGCCTTACTGATTCAGTATCCCCACATCATGCTCCATCATCATTGTGTGCCTTATATATATTTAATCTAAGCCAGGTTTGGAATTATATTTAGAGTAAATTTAGCATTTATACCTACTTTGTCTTTCCTGTCAAGTCTAATTAAATACACAAAGAATATTAACTTTGCTTGATGAAGTGACTCAGTGCATTATTGCCTCATAAACTAACACAATGGAACCAATGTACTGAGAATTCAAATTAAAGCTGCCATTAAAGCAAAGGTTTAAAGCAAGAGAATTTGTCCTTTTTCACTGAGAGATAATTGAAAGAGGCTGGAAAAAGAAGTCACAGACAAATAGGTACAGTATTTACATGAATAAGAATGGGATCTAGTTCAACATTACTTCATGGACTACCTTCAGTAATTCCTATAGCTTTTATTGCTGCTGAATTGCTTGTCTCTGTAGGCGTGTTTTATGGATTTTTAAGGTTAAATAAGCACATAGTCATTACTGAGATATGCAGGGTTGTAAAATGGTTCATTTCATAGTTAGGAATAACTCTAGAACTGATTGTTAACAGAAATATCATTTCTCATCTGTTGCCTTGAGAATTTAATGGATTTAAGTGTTTCTTAGAAGACAGAGGCATGCTATTGTTTTTGTATTTATCAATACCCCAATTTCTGTACACTATGGTAAGCACCATAGACCTTTTGAGCACAATTTTCTGTATTTGAAGTGTGATTATTTCTCACTTGAGCTGTTTAACAGTTTTTTTCCCCCCGGTTCAACATCAAGAATAATATGCAAATTTGAAAACCAGTCTCAAAATTAAGATATTTTAATTTCATTATATTCAATTTAATTTCCTAAAGTTAATCTTGGTTGACAAAGGAAATGTGTTGTCCCTATTTTATACTCTCCTGTCTTCTCTAGGCTCTTGGATTCTTTGTGACACTGTTACTAACACATCAGTGTACTGATTATTGCTATCTCGTGGCTTAATAGAAACTGTTGGTCCTCTGCAAGTGCCACAGTCAAACTCATAACACACAGTACAATACATAAGGATTATGTCACAAAAACTATGTCAAACCAAGTGTGGTGTTGTACACTTATAATCCTAGCACTGTAGAATACTGTTACAGGGGGGTCACAAGTCCAAGCCAGCCTGGGAAACTGGGATACTTAGGGAGACTTTGCACTCAAAAAAAAAAAAAAACAACAACAAAAAACAGCAGAGGAGAAGAGTGTGGGGGATGTAGCTCTTTGCAAAGGCTAGAAGTTTCACCCTCTGTGTGCCAAAAAAACTGGCTTAAGAAAAAATCGATGTTATAAAATATGTACGTGGGGATATTCCTTAAACTGTTTCAAAATTATTCTTTCTTATACAATTTTTAAAATTTTGAAATAGGACAGTTATGTGGAAATGAACTATATGACTGACCTCCCATAATAGAAAAATCATATTATATATTTCATTGTGTATATAAATTATAATATATATTTCAATCAATTTAATTACCATTTATATATCACTGTAGTGGTGACAAAACATTTCATCAGTTACCTAAATAATGATGATCATACTAATAATAAATATGTCTGTTGTTTTGGTAGAAAAGCTAAAGATTATGCAGCAAATAAGTTCTTTAGTCATGATAACCAGAGTGTATTTAGACTGCACAATCTTCCTTCAGATTTACAAACTTGTTACCATTTTTCCTGTGTCAGACATCTATTTACCATGTCACAAAGATCACAGCATAGTATTCATTTCATCTGACAACATGTAATTCTAGGGAAATAATGCCAAATATATAAATAGGCTATGATAAACTGCAAAGAAGTGCTATTTGGAAGCACTGCTCAGTTTATGAAAGCTTATGAATTCAATCCTGTTTTTAACTTTCAAGGACAACTGTTTGAGTAGGTTAAGTAGAACCATCACGAGCATGCAGGAAATTAAGCTGAGGAAGGTCGGATAAAGTGCTTAGCACCTTCAGATCCTGGCACCCATCCACTGCCACCATTAGCACCCTAAAATAAGAGAGGCTTTGGTAGTTTCTGGATGTTCCTCAAATGTAGATGCATGTTTGTAAATGGATTAATGATTTCATTAATGTCCAGGTAAAAGGAAAAAAAGCACTCAAAGGTAGAATGAATAAAGTAAGTTAATCTCTATGAATCAAGATTTCCCTTAAAACTATAATTAAAACACAGAATCTATCTATCTACCTATCTATCTATCTACCATCTATCTGTCTATCTGTCTATCTACCCAACGTCTATCTATTTCAATATGTGATTAGCAAGCTATTCTGATAGGCCAAAAACTTAGAGTTTAACTATGATGTCACATAAACAGTGTGGTGTATAAAGTTTTGGATAAAATTCTAATTGTACTTATATACAAAGGTTATAACAGAAAGTTATAAAGTGTATTGACATGGATTTTTTTCCTATTTTGGCTTATAGCCACAAAATTCTGTCTTGTGCAAATCAAAATTAATTGAGCAGTATTGATGCTACTAATAAAAATGGACTAAATGATGTGTATCTGCTTAATTTATTAATTTGTTTCACTAATATGAACATTTTCCAATGTCTCACTCATCTTTGACCTTCAATCATATTTTCCACATTTGTATAAAAATGTATATTTGTTTGCTTATTTTGATTTTTTGAGATTGGCTTTACCTATGTAGTCTAGGCTGGCCTTGAACTCACTATCGGAGATCCTCCTGCCTCTACATCTTTTTTTTTCTTTTTTAATTTAAAAGAGAATAAAACAAAAGGGGGCAGTACAGAGCAGATCAGAAGAGGACAACATAGGCAACACAGTACTTTACATTAAGTCAACTGGACATCAACAGTATCTAACACCATATCTCTTACTCTGCTATAGTTGAGCATAGTTTCAATTACAATAATATCAAACATAACACAATAGAATAAAGCCATGC
>PVJX010008285.1:8877-66569 GCA_004027295.1 Dolichotis patagonum | reverse complement strand
GCTCCTCCCTTGTGGGCCAGTCAACCTTTGCAGGCCTTCACTGCGTCAGTGTGCACTGATCTCAGGGATGTAACTGGGTCCCCGCCAGGGGCGTGGCCTAGTTCAAGCAGATTCCACCAATCTGCTCGGCGAGGGGAATAACCAGCTGAAGCCACTTCCTTATGGAGTTAGGGCTGTCCTGCCCAAATCCAACATGTCGACCAGTCGGTTTCCCCTTTCCCGTGGAAGGGTCTTATTCTCATCACTCACCGTGTTCCGGAGAACTGCTGGACTGCCCGACCTCCAACTTCAGTGTGGCTGAGGTGGGAATTCAGGGTGCCTCTGGGTGGGTCGTGCGCAGTGCCGGTCCTGGCGAGCTGCACGCCGGGCTGTTCAGCTCCGGCCTCCGGCGGCTCAAGCCAGTCGCTTTGGCGCGGATCGCTTGTTCAGGTCGGTCGGAATTCAGGCGTCTCCAGGCGGGTGCCGTGCTCGATGATCTTATCTTCACTAATAGTAGCCCCAGGACCTCTTATTCGAGTGGGTTTTTGCGCTTTAGTTTCTTTCTGGGTTGTGAGAGTCTATCTCTCTCTGTTTGGGTCTCTCCAGGGTGTTTTATTCTGGCATTTGAGCTGTCTCTCTCAGAGAGGGTCTCTCTCCTGCTACCTACCAGTCCGCCATCTTGTCCATCTGAGCAGCTAATCTTACCGGGCAGCCACAGTTCTGTCCCACCCCGTGTCCACCTTGTGAGTTCCCATTTTTTTCCCCTTCTTGGACCCGCCTCACCTGGGGTTTTGCTCTATAAAAGCCCTGGAAAAGACGGTCTTTGGCATCCCACTCAGGACCCTTCTGTCTCTCTCAGAAAAATTCTGCTCTTAACTTCTATGTTCCTAAAATTCATTCTTCAATTTTGGAGAACACAAACTCATCCTGGACACCTAGTAGGTTGGGAGTTTCGTTCCCCCATATCAATCCCAAAGTGCAAAGAGACATTCAAATGTATTACTTAATAATATGGATAAATGCGCCTTAGGAAACTAACCCATGTTTGTGGCTGAATAGGTCTATAGGCAATAAATTGGGACCAACAACACATAAAAGCAGGCATTTGTTAAGGTCTTTGAAAATGTCGTATGGAAATTTTCAATATGCAAAGATAGGGAACATAATAAAATTATGCCCAGCACTTTGATTCAATAAGATTGACACAGGGTCAGGTGTGGTGACACATGCCTTTAATCCCAGCACTTGGGAGGCTGAGGTAGGGGGATTGAAGTGAGTTCCAGGCCAACCTAGAACATAGCAAGACCCTGTTTCACAACAAAACATGCAAAACAAAACACTGGCCTCAAGGCCCATCTCCTTTCGCTGCATCTTGGCAATCTCCTCCCTCATTGAATTATTTTGGAGCAAATCCCAGACACCATCAAATTTTATCCATAAATATTTTAGTTTGTGTGTCTCAAATACAAGGAACAAAAAGCCCACAATAACACTCACTTATCTAAAAAATTAACTTCTTAATTTTTACCAAATATCCATTTGGTAATTGCTGTGGGATCCCTTCTGGTCCTAAAAGTTATTTTCTGAGTGCTGATTAGAATCGGAGCTCAAACAAGATCTATACATGAAAACTGATTATGTCTTAGATTCCCATTAGTTTATGGCTTCCCTTTTTTGCTTGCTTGTTTGTTTTTAGCTCTTTTGTTATTTCTTGAAATTTATTTGTCAAAGAAGCCAGGATGGTTCTCCTATCGGACTCCCGTGGTCTGACTTATGTAGCGTGCCCCTTCTCCTGCCATTTCTGTGACCCAGAGCTGCATAATGATGTTTGTGGGAAGCAGGGTTGAGTTTCTGAATTTTTATTTTTTTCAACGCTATAAATAATGGTGTTCACTTCCATTGTAGAGTTGATAACATTTGTCTCCTTTTTTCTAAAAAAAAATTTTTATTTAAAGAGAAAAAACAAAAAAGAAAACCACCAAACAAAACTCTTTTTCTAAGAGTAACAACAATACAGAATTCCAAAGGCAAAAAATAAAAGAACAAGAAGAACAACAAAACAAAAACACTAAGAAATCGCCACTTGATAAGTTACATACTGTCATCATTGGAAATAGTTGTTCAAGTTACAAAATTAAAGCATACAAAGTAGACATTCAAACAGTGAGACTGTTAACAGTTCTGCTCAACAATCTAACAAAAACAGTAATGTGGTCATCTATCTTACACACTTAAACATACATGCAGTTATATCCTTTAGAGTACTTTCTTTTCTCTCTCTCTCTCTCTCTATATATATATATATTTTTTTAATTTTATTTTAAGGGGGTAAAATTAAACACAACAAAACAGAACAGAACGGGACATAAGAAAGCATAAATTTCAAAGCTAGACAACCAGAGATCTTCACTATCTGTCATATTGTCTCTTGTTTTCTTCCAAATGGTTGTCCATATCTTTGCATATGGGGAGTTCATACTAAATACCATAGCCAATCTTCTCACAAGATGTGTAGTTAACTGGCTCCCACTTGGTAAGGTGGGGGGGGACATGGGATGGGGGACAGGACAACATGAGATGTCTGATTCTCAGCTCGCGTGCCGACCGGATCACAGCTGCCTCCCAGAGAGAGGGGGAGTTCCTTGTTCTCCCGGCACCCCAGTCAACCGCACTGTGCAGGTCCCGAGGCGCCAGGATCTCTCTCCTGCAGGCCCCCTAAAGTCCACCATACTCACCTGCTATTTCTTTCTGATGAATTGACCATTCCATTTCCAAAGTTCTGATATGGCCAACAGACCACAGAAAGAATTCTCTTTAGGCTCCTGTTTGAAACCAGCAGCTACAGAAATCTGCTGGCCTTGCTTCAGGGCCAGCTGTCTCCTTTTCAGGACGTTAGTATGTACTGATGATTATTACCTCCATACGGCATGACATAGAGGTCACAAGATGGGGCCCTCTTGTATAAACTGACATACTTTTTTAGTTTTGCAGATAGTAGGATGCATTCTTGACTCTTTTCATAATTTAATAGTTTTCAAAGAAATCAGACGGTCTCCTGGTGTCTTCCAAAGTAATTAGTCAAATAAACAATTTGAAGTCCCTTTAGGATGGGATGGTTATACTTTCCAATTTACAAAGTTAAATCTGAGTACATCAGTTAGTTTTATGTTCCTTAAAGTTCTCAAGATGGAGAAAAGTATGTGGAGTATGATACCATTTCTCTACAGGAAGTATTTGCTCACATATAAAAATTAGAATAAGCCATTGACAAGGTTACTGGTGGTGGCAGGATAAAGCAGCATAGAGGAAAAGGACAGAGATTGTATGTTTTGTAGATTTGACTCTCGTTTTATATAAGCCAATATGAAATTAAATCCAAAAAACTAAATCCAAAGTAATCCCTGAGACTCAGAAGAGAGAAACTTTTGCAGACCGCTTCCCCTTCAGCTTCCACAACCCAGGACACACAATGCGACCCTGTCCAGACCTGGGAGAGTGTAGCAACGCCCTGGCTGGGTCGCCGCGAAGGCTGAACGCTGTGCACTGGCCACACTTGGAAACTCTACCCAGGATGACCAAGTGCTCAGAGTAAATTGGCTAGGAGCTGTTATTTGAACCCTAGAACCAAGCAGAATAGTTTGTGATTGAGAATACATTTTATAGAGTCTCCCCAATACTGGAGTCTTTCAAGATATTTAAACATTTCATTTACAAAAATTCAGTTTTTTAGTTTTTCAGAAATGGGTCCCTTCCAGCCTGGGAAGGGAGTGTGGGTCTCCCGGCCCAGCACCAAGAATCTGCTGCAAGCAGATGCCTCGCCCCAGTGAAAGGAGGACAAGGATGTACTGTCTCCTTAAGCAGAAAGAAGCTTCCAGAATTCTACACACAGCAGACAAGGTCCACTTTCTCTGGTGGGTGACTGGGAGGGGCTTCCCTCTGGCCCACGGGCCTGGGCTCATGCAGTCTACTGTCCTCACCGTGGCGTTAGTCTTGCTTGTAGCTTGGCTGGATTAGCAGACCCCGGGCGGGAGCCTGGGCCACCAGGCGCTGTGTGTGTCCCCAACAGCCTGCGCTGCGAGGGTGGAAGAGTGGGTCCCCGGGGCTGCCTGGGAGGGTCCCCTCGCTGCTGCTCTTCCCACATCTCTGCTTCCAGCCCCGTGAACAAAGCATCTGTTCTCCGCCACCACGCTCCCTTTTGGAGCCAGATGACCGTGGAGGGAGCCCGCGAACCTGAAAGCTGAAGTCAACTTGCTCTCCTTTAAGGTGTGGCCGTCAGATACTTGTCCCGGCAACAGGAAAGCTGACCGACACCCCCCCAAGGAAGGCCAGTCTCCTTCCTAACATGCTTCCCCCGTGACTCACATGCAGCCTAGAACCGTCCCAAACACCCCACACCACGGGCACGAGGGAGGGGTCTGCAGGGGCCCCAAGTGGAAAGGACGGTGGTAACCCACTGCTGCTAACGCACTGTACTTCCGCAGAGCTGCAGGGGATGCAGGGCCGTGCGAACACTGTGGTGCCCTCCACAGTCCTGGAGGCCTCGGCGGCCTTGAGCGGCCTCGTCCTGTAAGCCTGCGGCTTCATGTGGAGTCGGCCCTGCCCTTCGGGGAAGCTCGTTTGCAGGGGAATCCTTCTATAGAAAGAGGCTCATTACTCAGTTTGTGAGTTGTGGGCTGAGGTATTTCCGTGTCCAGCCCCCGTGTTTAAGGGCTGACAGCCATGCATGGTGACAGGTGAGGCGGGGGGCGGCAGCTCCAGATGCTTCCAGAATTGCTCTGAGGGTGCAGCAGCCTCAGTAGGGCAGCCTGAGGGAGCCAGGCCTGAGCAGAGGCGTGGGTGATGAGGGGCCCTGGTGACCACGGTAGCTGACAGGCCAAGGGTGGCAGGAAGGAAGGGTCCGGGGCAACCGCCCCCTCGCGGCCTCCGCACCGCAAACCTCTTCCCATCCCCACCTCCGGCTCCTGGCCGCCTGACAGCTTTGCTGGAGCAGCTGGCTGCAGGCCCGACGGCCTCGCACCCCGCTGTGGGCGGGGGGGGGGGGAAGGGTGCAGCCAGGAGGGCACCTGGCCCGGTTCTGTCTCTCCTGGGCCCCTGGTGACCCTGGAGCACTGGGGCGCCTCGTTCCCAAGGCTGCGCACTAGGAGCGGAGTTGCAAAGTCAAAGTGTTCATTTCAAACTGGAGCCCGGCTCGTTTGCATTTTTATAAAGTGACTGAGAGGTTAGCTTAGATGGGGTCAGCTATAAACCGCAGCCTCCTTAGCTTCGCCTCCGTGAGAGGCAGCTGCTTTGAAACTGAATGGTTTCAGAGAATCAGGAAATGACGAGTGAATTAATTGGAAAATATTATTAAAATCAGTGAAGCTTTCAGAATTGCCCTTGTGCGCTCTGTAACAAACTCCTTTTTGTCTGAATTCCCCCCTCCCCAAAAAAAAGAAAGAAAGAAAACTCGCCGCAGGGTGTGGTCGGAGTCCCTCAGATGCCTGTCTCCGCAGCGAGCAGATCTGAAAATGGATCCAGCTTCCTCGACACCGTTATTGCTTTTCCAAATGGAAAGTTTTTGGTGGTCAGGGAAGCCGCAACCACACTTCCCTCTTTCATTCCCACAGTGAGGAGGGCTCAGTTGGTGGAAGGCGGTGTCCGGGCTTGTGTGTCTGCCCTGCGACAGGAAGGGAGGACAGGCGGACAGACTGTGGCCCTGGGGAGCAAGCAGTGGGATGTAGTCTGCTGGCCAGCAGGGATTTGGGGGCCCCAGGAAAGGCCTGGTCCTCGCCACTTGCGGGGAATTCTGCGTTCACTGGTTGTCCCTCCCCACTAGATTCTCAGCGTCACAAGGGCGAGACTAACTTTTTTAGTTCACTTCCGGGTCCTTAGACAATGACACATAACTGATGCCAGAGACCTTGGTGAAATAGACCTTCGTGAGCTCCCAGGAGTGATAAAAGACACCACCGAGGCTCACATTTTAAAACTTCCTAGTAGGAAGGAGAATGCGGGTTTTGAATAACTGTTCATTTTAAAACAATCTCAGACTTAGAAAGTTTTAAAAATTATACCCCAAACTCCTAGGCACCCTTCATCCAAATTCTGCGAATATTAACATTCACCACACTTGCTCTTCTCTGCACGTTTTAGAGTGAGCTACACGCAAGCGCAGCGCCCTTTACCCCTGAATACCTCAGTGTCATTCCTGGGAACAAAGGCCTTCTCTTGCATAACTCCCACAGCGTGGTCACGGTCACGAGGTGACCAGCACAATAGTCTATGCTGTGGGCGCCATTCGGCACTTGCCGGTTTTCCTAATAATGTCCTGGATGGTAACAGAAAAATAATTTTCAGGCGCCAAAGCAGGATTACGCATTGCACTTGTGAAGTCTCTTTCGGCGCCTTTCACCGGGAACATTGTTCAGTGCCCCTCGTCTCTGCGTCCTGCTGGTTTGCAGCGTGGAGGCCACTGTTTTCTACCACAGCCTTTGGGGTTTGCCCGAGGCGTCTCATGACTAAGTTTAGATTTTGCCTCTTTGGCAGGGTGACAGGGAGGTAAGGCTGCGTCTCTCACAGCACGTAGTTCTGGGACACCGACGTCCTCTGTCCCAGTGCTGGGGTGCAATCTGAGCCCCAGCATGAGGGGTGCCCGCCAGGCTGCCCCCTGCATGGCTCCCGTGCCACTTGCAGGCGCTGGGCACTGCGTGGGGAGACCCTGCGAGGCCGCCTGAGGGCCCGCCGTGCATCACGCTCTCACCCTCGGGTCTTGGCGGTCACCGACAAGTCTCGCTTTAATCGTCACTGACGCCGGCCGAGAGGGTGGCCCGGCTCCATCCTGCAGTCCACGTCTGTCAGTTGCCTTCCTACGATGAGCAAGAGGTTTCCTTTCTCCACTCCTGTGTTGCTGTACAGGTATCTTAGCCTGGATTTGAATTAGTACCTCGATCCTGGCTCTCAGGGCTGAAGCTGGGCTCACGCTCTTCTGACATGGCCGTTATTTCTAATCACGGCCTCTCTCTGACCCTAGCCACTCCAGGAGGCAGCGCCTCGCTGGGGTCAGCCGTTCCCTGGGACACCTCACTCCGTTCAGTAGAGAACAGCCCCAAATTCTCCACTGAAGGTCCCCACTTCTAAAATAAAACAGAGAGCATGCAGCTATTCCGTAAATGTAATGTTTAAAACACACCGACCTATGCTGCTGTCAGTTAAACAGAGATGCACATGGCGTGGCTCCCTGTGACCCTGCGGTGGCTTCGGCAGCGTGGGAACGCAGGAGTCGCAGAGCCGCTGACCGGCATCCGGGCTGCAGGGAAACTCAGGAAGACACGTGTGGGACAGAGAGGTGGTACGGAACGTCTGCTCTGGTTTTCCCAGGTTAGACTGCACCCGGGCAGTGGGTCTCTGGGAAGTGTCCCCTTGGGGGGACGCAGTGTGCCGCTCCTGTGCCTCTGTCAGGACGCTGTCAGGAAGCCCCACACAGGAGCGGTGGTGTCTGCCAGATGCCAAAGCTGCTGGTGCCTCGACCCTGGGCTTCCTCGGAGCAGCACTGTGAGAAGTGAGGACCCAGCCAGGGTGTTGGTGACGCAGCGCAGGGACTAAGACCATTCCCTAAGGGACCACAAAGAACGCAAAGTTCGTCACCGCTACATCTTGCTGGTGGACGCTCCGCTCCTTCCGTTGTGTACACTGACCTTGCTTTAGGCTGTTTGGTGACACTGAGGCAAAATGTGTGGGCTGAGTCAGTTATAAAGAGCAAAAATGTGTTGAAGACAGGAATGCAGGAGGCTGGAGGCACAAGTCACCGGTGTCAGTCAAGGGCCCACCTGCCACTGGTCACGTGGCAGAAGGCCAAACTCGCTGTCCGCTGAAGGAGGAGGGGCCCTCGTGGCCTGACCGCTGTCACCTCGCAGCACCTGAGTTTAGCAGGGACACACTCACAGCGATCTGAGGTCTTTGTCCCCCTGCAGGCCTTCACCAGATACGGATACTGGTGTCCTAGCTTGATTTTGGTCAGTGTGTTGACAGTCTGTCTCTGTCCCTTCAGGACCAATGCGTTTCTCTTACTGTGCTGAGGTGCAATTCCTGTAAACAACACAGAGCCGGAACTTTTGCTTTTAAAAACCTCACTTTTCGGGGACGTGGAGAGCAGTGTTCACTGCGAGCGTGAAGACAGTCTCTCTTCTGCAGGACTGAACTTTCGCCTTCAAACACACAAACCTACACGTGTGCCTGGGCTCACAGGGCCCCTGCGTTTTTTGGGTCCGTGGACAGGCGGTCACCAGAGCTCTTCCTCCCGGTAAAGGGGTGCACTAGGGGTGCTCGAGCTGTGAAATCGCTCCCGGACTCCCCAGTCCTTCCTGTGGCAGCAGCGTTGGCGTCCGTAGCTGGCCAGAGTGAGCGGTGGGGGTGGGCTGGTGGCTTAGCATAAATCGGGGTCAGGAAGCTGGCTGTCTGCTGGTCAGTCTCCTCATCACCACCACGGGCTACGGGCGGAGCAGGAGCCTGGCTGAAGAGCACCCTTCACGAGGCAACGAACTCTGCTAATTTCACAGCCTTGTCTCCAGAGCACGTGACTTCTCGGGTCTCGTCTGCATGGGACACTCCCCCGCAGCCCCTGGCACACTGACGCGTGTGACACCAGCCCGAGACTCGGTTGCTGGAAACTGGCAGCCACCACCGAAGGGCCAGTGCAGGCCTCACTGACAGGAAGTTACTTGGGAGCTGTTTGCTCAGCATGATTCAGAGGCCAGCTTCTTACAGAGTGGAGAATCTGGGGACACTTACATCAAGGCTGGAGTCAGAGACAAGACGACAGGTGTCCTATGGTGTCTTCCGCAGCTGGGACAGGACCCTGGGCCCTGGAAACCGGCTCAGGGAGCCAGAGCTGTTGGGGTCAGGGGTCTCGGGGACTGAGGCCAGACTCAGGAGGGGACACAGGTGCAGCCTTCCTCTGGGGAGACGTAGGAGGTGGAGGAGATGGGACCCGGATGCTGGCAATGCCAGGCTTCCACAAGACCGTTTTCGGAGGAGAGGAGGGCTGGGGCAGTGGCCACCATGCAGCAGAGCCAGGGACATGGAGGAGGTCCTGTCCTGGTCTGTGGCAGGGTCCCGCTGACACAGGGTTTACTGAGTGTGCCTGGCACTCAAGCCCTGGCGGGGCAGAGATGGAGAGCACGGGGTGCGCTTTGGTGTGAATCTCAGGAACACCCCACCCCCCGGCAGTGTCAGCAGGAGCCCGACTGTGGGCAAGGACCCAGACACACAGACAGACACACGACGCTGGTGTCCCCGGGTGAGCCGCCTCGGTGCTGTGGCTCTGCATGTTGCCTTTGGCCATATAGTTTTTCCAGAATGGTGAACGGCTGGTGTGACATTTCAAGTATAATAGAGCGCAGTCCTCCCTGCATCTGCACAGTAATTGCGTTCTTAGAAAATTCAGCCTAGGGGCCGGGGGTTTAGCTCAGTGGCTTAAGCGCCTGCCTGGCAAGTGTGAGGTTGTGAGTTCAATCCCTGGTACAAAAAGAAAAAGAAAGAAAAGAAAGAAAGAAAGAAAGAAAGAAAGAAAGAAAGAAAGAAAGAAAGAAAGAAAGAAAGAAAGAAAATTCAGCCTACATTAAAACCGTGCGGAGATATTTTCTGTTTTTAAGTCAAGCCGAGTAGGATTCCAGCTGCAAATCACCACGGCTGAGCTTTTCTTAAATTCTGAGTTTTCAACTTCTCATCCGTTTGTCACGGGGCACTGGTGCGCAGACGGGACGCCACCTGCCTCTCTCACGTTCTGTCCCCTGCCTGTCTCTTGGTCCCTTCCCGCTCCGCGGGTCTCCAGCGTGCTTGGGAATCACACGCACACAGGGCGGCGCTTCCTCCGTGGATCTGCGCACGGCCTGCTCACGTGGCCTCTGAGTCCTGGCTCCTGCTCACCCGGTGCCAGCAGTGCGCGATGTCACCGGACAGTTTAAAATAGCCCCGGAGTTCCAGGGTGTCTCTGCAGGTTCATCCTGGCCGTTGTAGGGAGGGGTTTTGCGGACGACACAGTGTGGTCCTGGGTGCAGTGTGAGAAGGGGTGGCTGTCAGAGCTGGGCTTGGGGGCGTAAGTCTGTGACCCCAACTACTTGAGCATGAGGACGGCAAGCTTGAGGCCAGCCTGGGCTGCCCGGTGAGATCTGGCACAGACATCTAACACACGCAGCTCAGTGTGGGGCCCTGTGTGCATCCTCAGGTACTAAGGAAGAGAGAGAGGGAGCGGAATTCTCCAGCGCACATCACCAAGGGGACGCAGATGGGCATGGCCCCTGCGGATTCCAGCACCCCGTCCTCCTGCTGCCTCCGTCCCTCCCTCCCTTCTTCCTGCCCCGCTCGCTTCTTCCTTCTTCCTTCCAGCCCTGGAAATCGAACCCAGGCCTCACCAGGCTGAGCCTGCCCTTCTGCAGTCTTGGGCACTCCATCCGCTTTGGGAGCGGCCGGCCGCGGGCGCCGTCCTTGCCGCCATGGGCTGACCTTGGGCGCAGCTGCTGCTCTCGCCCTGGGGCCTCTCACTGGTCCGGGATTTGGTTGTGTCGGTTTGTGTGTGAGTAGCATTGTGTCTGTCCGAGCGTGCTCTAATTAATGTTCCCGATGTTAACCAACCCTTCCACCAATTAACAGCATTTAACCCCATGGCAGTTAAACCCCTTCGGTGTGAGCTCAAGTTTGCTCTGTTGGATTCTCTCCAGTGTGTCAGGCATGTGATGGTTGGTTCAGCCGGCAGATGAGCAAGGCGTGTGCGTGCATGTGCGTGCGTGTGTGTTTGTCCTGGGGATTAAACCCAGCACTTTCACACTGAGCCACACCCCAGCCCTTTCTATGTTTCATGTTGAGATGGGGCCAGGCTGTCCCCTGGGGCTCAGGCCACAGTTGCACCGAGTTCCAGGAGGTGATGGCAGCCTGGCGTGTGTGTGTGTGTGGGGGTTCAGTGCTGCCTGCAGCTCGGGCCTGGGCCCCACACCCCATGACGGCTGCCATGGGGCCCAAGCAAATCAGACCTGCCTGGGGACAGGGACAGTCCTGATGGGGAGGTCAGGACTGTCCTGATAAAGCCCAGTGTGGCGGGCATGCCTGTCACCCAGCACTCTGGGAGGCTGAGGCAGGAGGATCACAAGTTTTAGCTCAGCTAGGACAACTTAACAACTTAGCGAGACCCTGTCTCAAAAAGTAAAGAAAGACCAGGGGTGCAGCTCGGAGAACAGGTCCCTGCTTCTGTCCCCAGCGCTGCCAACGAAGAAGGAAAATCCTGTAGTGCAGAAAGAAGGGCGCCTCCTGCTCCTCCAGGGCGGGGCCTCGGGCTCCTGGTGCCCGAGTGTCCCCTGGCTGTGGCCATCCTGCCCGGTCCCCTCGCTGCCTCTGCCTGCGCCCCTGCTGCTCCTCTGGGAGACTTTTCTAAGCATCTCCGGCTGTTGCTCGTCTCCTCTTCCTGATGACAGACGGCCTCCCTATATCCGTCACCGTCACATCTCTGGACACACTGTCATCCGGCCCATCGGGTGGGAGTTCCAGCTGCTCCGCGTGGCCGCCCCGGCCTCCCAGGTGGCTGGAGGCTGAGTGACCCCTCAGCTCCCACAGCCACGGCCCCCGTCAGCCCCAGCTGCTCACCGACCCGCAGACCTGTGCTTCCCGTGGCCCACGGAACACCTGCCGGAAGCCGCCTCCTTCCGGCCTCCCCAGCCGACTCTGTCCTGGGCCCCCCTGGCCAGGTGGCACTGGCACCTGTGCCCTGGGGCAGCTGCCCTCAGCCCCGCCCGCCTCTGCACCCGAGCCCCTCAGGCCCTGGCCCCTGCCATCCTCACTGGCCTGGACACTGCACCGCCCTGCTCGCCGCCCTCTGTCACTGCCTCACTGGTGGCTGCCTTCTGGAAGACTGAGGTCCTGTCGCTTTCCTGCCCAGACACCACCTGCACCCAGCCCCTGACCTGCGGCCCAGAAACCCCTCCTCTGTGGCTCCCTCGTGGCCTCCCCCTGCCCCAGCCAGGCCCTGGCCTCCCCTCGGTCCTGACACAGCCCTCCTGGGCGTACGTGACCGCCTCACCTCAGGTCTATCGGTGGACAAGGCCCCATTTGCTCGGTGCTGTTGTCCCAGTGACGACTGCCGAGGAGACAAGGTTTCGAGCTCGTCCCTGGCACACGTGCCTCATCAACTGGAGGTGGTGTGATTTCAAATCTGTAAGCTAGGAGGTCTCTCTGTCAACCCAAGGTTGGCCTCAAACTTATGATCCGCCTGCCTCAGCCTCCAGGGGACTGGGATCACACACCGTGTGGATGAACGATCTTCAAGGGCACTGGAAGCTCCAGTTCTGTATTTGCAGTCCCTCAGCTCTCTAAGGCCAGCCTTCCTTCCCTCCCCTTCTCCTGCAATGGCCACCTAAGTCCCCTGTTTGCCAGGCCCAGACCAGGCACTGGGATGCTGAGGGGGACAGGAAGTGAGTTGTGTGGCCCAGCAGCTGTGGCGTGTGTGGCAGGGACCAGGAGTCTTCTCACCCGGACGCTGAGTGCCCATCCCCCTCCAAGCCCGCAGGCTGGTGCCACAGCTGCCTCGGTTTACTCATCATGATTGTGTGCCTTTTCCAGCTGCTCCCAGCTGCTCCGCAGGCCCCTGCCTCACTGCTGGGCACCTCCGGTCACCGCTGGGTTCTCCAAGACTCGGTCACCCAGAAGAGTGAGCCCAGAAGGAGTCCAAGGATGGGGTTGCCGACATCATATGGCTCTAGGCGTCCAGTGTGACCTCAGCTGCAGCCTTCGCCCAGCAAAATGGCCCATCTCGCCCTCAGGAGGTCACATCTCACGCCAGGCTTCCTTCCTGGGACACAGGACACAGGACACAGGACACAGGACGTGATCCTCGAAGTCTCCCTCAGGAGGCTGAAGGACCTCGTGGGGGGCGGCTCCGAGATGTGGACAGGCCTGAGGGCTGAGTGCGTGGCTGGGGACTGCGAGGGAGGCGGTGTCCCCTGAGGGTCCCCGTGTCCGAGGCTGCCCCTGTCCTCTTCCTGATGCTGAAGACCCGGTTTTCCACTGCAGAAATGCAGAGGCCACACTTCCATCTCTGAAGGCCAGGCTCTGCTCTCCCGTCCCCTTCAGCATTGAAAATGCAAATGCTTGCTATTTAAATGCATCCCTGGGCCCAGGCTGGGGCTTTCCGGAGGACATCCATCCGCAGACCACAGGGACAGCCACTTCCTGCCAAGAGCTGGCTGGGCTCAGCAGGGGAGGCAAGGGGACACTTCCTGTCACCCAGGTGGTGGTACTCTCCAGACCCTGCCCACGAGTGGATGTGCATTCCCTGGGGGCAGGGACCCAGGGCCGGTCCTGTCCTTGGGGCCCCCGGTCCAGCCCAGTGCCCGCGTCAGCGGATGAGCTCAGGAGCAGCTCCTGAGCCACCCTCGAGTTCTCTGTCCCCTCCAGGACTTCTCTGTGCTCCCTGAGCGTCCCAGGTGTCATATGTGGCCTTCTGTTGGTTCAGATCAGAGCCACTGGGGTAAACCCTTTACCACACGGAAGGCTGGGAAGAAACACAGACCGACAGGTGCCTTCCGGGGCTCTGCAGCAAGTGGGGTGTGGAAGTGCACCGCGCAGAGCAGGCTTGGGAGGGTGCAGAGAGGCAGCCGGAGGTGGTCCTGGGGCCCCTCCCCCAGCGCCATCTCCCGGTGGGATGTGATTGTGCCGGGGCTGAGCAGGTGGGTGGGACCATTAGGAACCCTGGGGTGTCACAGAACCAGTGCTTACTGAGAGTTCAGGGTGCATGCATTTTCTCTGTATTTTCAGGAGGCAAAAACCACATCTCAACTTGAGCAGAGAGAATTCATGGAAAGGATTAACTAAGTACAAAGGTATCAACCAGGAACCTGGACAGGTAAAATGATTTAGTCCGTCTGCACTGCTCTAACAAAATGCCATAGCCAGGCGGCTCAGAGGCCACAGAAATTGCTTCTCACGGTTCCTGAGGCCAGAAGAGGTCAGGCAGGCCACGCTGGCCCAAATGTGTTTTCCTGCTGTGCCCTCATGGGGCCCAGTGCTGCTGTAAGCCTCAGCCTCAGCCCAAAAGCCTCAGCCCCATCGGTGGGGCCATACAGAGGTGCGTAGCTCTAAGGGTGTGAATGTGGATTAAGGGTGTGTGGTACTAAATTAGTCCACAGTGAAATTAGCATAGTTCTGGGTGTGGCTGAATGGATTCAGGACGGCCAGCCTCCCACCCCGGGTGTAGCTGGGACCCCTGAATGCTGGTAGCCTGGATGGGATAGAAGGGAAAAGCAGGTTGTAGTTGCTGCTGCCTCCTGCCTACCCCGCCATGGACTGTCTCTCCTCTGCGATGCCCCTCTGGCACGCCATCCTGCCTCGGACCCAGCCAGCTAAGGATGGGAACCTCCGCAAACTGTGAGCCAACGTAAACCTTTGCTCCTTTGACTGGTGGGTGTTGGGTATTTAGTGTTAGAACAAGACAAGTAACGAAGACAGACACTAATCCTGTTCATGAGACATCAGCCCTTGGGACCTAATCATCCCCGAACCCCACCTCTTAACACCCTGCAACTTTCAGGTTAGGGTTTCTAGCATGAACTTGGGGGCACATGGGGATCAGGTGCACGAGCACCCGCCGCCCAGGGTGAGGGCTGGGGGGGGCGGGGAGAAAGTGCATTATTGAAGGTAGGAGTTCTGTGGGGTGCGGGCTGAGCCTCTGAGGCAGGGACCTGGCAGACCGTGTCCAAGCCTGGTGAGGCAAAGCCCTGGCTGCTGGCACTGGGAAACCCACACCCCAGCCAGCGTTCAAGGGCTGTGCTGGGCCAGTCTTGTGGAGAGGAGCCAGGCAGGAGCAAGTCCAGGCACAGAACTGGCGGGCGGAGGCTGAGCAGCGCGGGTCTGCAGAGACCGGCGAGCCCTGCATGTGGAGAGACTGCTGCTGCTCACGTGCAGAAGAAGGAACTGGAGTCCGGAGGCTCGGGGCTTGGTGGGAAGTCCAGGCCCAGAGCAGAACTGGAAGCCAGGGCCACCTGCTTGCAGTGGCCGCTCTCTTCCAATAGGGGGCAGCACAGACTCGAAGTCTCCTGTCAGACTGGCAGCGGAGGTGGGGCAGGCGGGTCACCTGTGGAGCAGCAGCGGGGGGGGGGGGCGCCTCACAAAGTCTCTCCCTGCACCACTGAGGGGCTGTAGCTGTGATCAGCCCTGCACTGACTCACAGCTTCACCACAGACCCTGCATCTCACTTCATAACTCTGAGAAGGTTGAGATCTTTGCTTTGGGCATAAAATTAGTCCCCTGGTAAACTCTCCTTCCAGATGTCTGAAAAGCCTCCCCATCTTGAAGTGGCACACAGGTGCTTGCAGGACAAGGTGCCCACTCCTGGATGGTTCTCCTGGCTACACCCCAGGATATGTGGGCTCCCAAGGTTGGGATGGGCCACAGGGCTTTGCCTGGCACATGCATCCCCAGTGACAGACACCACTCCTCCTCCTCCTCCTCTTCTTCTTCTTCTTCTTCCTCCTCCTCTTCTTCTTCTTTTTCTTCTTTTCTTCTTCTTCTTCTTCTTCTTCTTCTTCTTCTTCTTCTTCTTCTTCTTCTGGACTGGGAGTCAAACTCAGGACCTTGCACTTGCCAGGCAGGTGCTTATGCTGCTGAGCTATATCCCTGACCCAACAACCGCTTTAAGACTTGTTTCCTTCCTGTGCTAGTCACTTTCTTTGTCACTAAGGTAAAGTACCCAATACCCTCAGCTCACTGGGTGAAAGATTTGTTTCAGCTCACAGTTTCCAGAGCCAAGGCTGCCAGGTGAGGTGGCGTGGCCCAGGGGCACAGTGGAGACACAGCTGTTCATGTCATGGCCGTGGGGATGAGAGAGGCAAGGGAGGAGCTGGGGGTGGAGGGCAATCACACTGGAGCAGGACAGAGCCCAGCAGGGTGAACAGTAAATCTTGCTCCATGTCTAGTGCCCAGGACAAGGTGTGATGAGATACAAACTCCAGAGGGCTTGGGGCCACATCTACAGCGCTGCCAGTGATTACAGCCTTCATGGCATCTCTCTTGGGCTGGCTTTGCTCACTCCTTGTACTTTCCTCATGCAATCCATGTTCCTCAGACAATCAAATGTTCCTGGCATCTCCAGCCTTCTGGGGTCTCCACTGCACCTTTGGCTCCACACTCACAGGCCCACATACTGCCCTCTCAGGGGCACAGCGCTGGCCTTCCAGGCCTTCTGAAATCCTGGTGGAAACCATCCTGACCCCACAGCTCTTGCATTCGGCCTGTACCTAAAACCAGAAATCAAGGTCTACCAGCGACTGGATCAGTAGCCAGGCCCCCTTGTGTCATGGCTGTAGAGGTCTCTGAGCATCTGGATTGCTGAGCTCTGTGAACTCAATTCCAGGGAACAAATTCCCTAGGCAACCGTTTGTGAGCAGAGTGGCCCAGGGCCTTCCTTCTCAGATCATTCATCTTTGCAGTTTTGAGCCTGTGGAGGGTGGGGCCTTGCTTGTTCCTCACATGGCCTCAAGGGATGTTTCTCGCTGTCCTGCTGTAAAGTACTCAGCTTCTTTTCAATGTTAATCTTTTCAGGAACCGAGGTTCTCTGATGCAACTTTGCCAGGCTTTCTTTTTTGGGGAAACTGAAATCTTTTTAAATGGACTTTTGCTCCTGATTTTCAACATAAACCTGGCTAAAAGCAGCAAGAAGTATCTAGGCCTCAGCCTGAATGTTGGGCTGCCTTGAAATTTCTTCCCCCAGGTTAACTAGTCTGCTGCTGTGCTTAATCTTTGGGACATAAGCAAAATATAGACAAATTTCTGCCAGAGCATAATACACATGCAAGACCTCGAGTCCCACTGACAGGGGAGTTCTTTTCAACTGACTTCTCTACGGCATGGTCTTTTCTGACTGTGTTATTCTCAGCATTCTCGTCTTCTGAGTTCCAGCCAGTCTCCCATCAAGCTCGGCTCACCTTCCAGCATTCTAGTGCTGCTTCTCCAGGTAGCATCTGCAAGCCAAGCTCCCCTCTGAACCAGTTTCAAAGGCCTCTGCCCCACATGGTGAGGTACAGTCACAGAAACAACCCCACTCTGGTACCAAATCCGTCTCAGTTGCTTTCCTCATCATGAGACAAAATACCCAACACCAACATCTTAAGAAGGGGCGGTCCTTAGTCAGCTGGCCCCAAGGCAGGACAGCAGAGCAGAGGGGCTTCAGGAGGGAAACTGCTCACAGCATGGTGTGGGGAAGCAGAGAAGCAGGGAAAGCTGAGGAGGAAGATGAACCCTTTCAGCCTACACCCCGTGACCCGTCTCCTCCCAGCAGTAAGCTGGCTATTCCACCCCTGCCATCCAGTCCCCTCCCCAAGCCCCCTGTGACGTCATGATGCTTTGGGGGGACGTGGAGGTAGAAATCATCACACTCCAGAAGCCCTGAACCTCAGGCCACAGCCCTGGGTGCCTTTTCTGGCTTCAGTGCTCCTGATGACGTCGAAAACCCCCAGGCAGACAAAGCCCCGGGCTCGGCCTGTGCTGCTCCTCTGCGGTGATCCAGTCTCACCCTTCTGGGTGCGCACGGAGCCACCCTGCTCAGACTTTCCAGAGGCTGCCTGCGCTCTGCTGGTAGTCTGGGGTCCTCCAGCCTTGAGGTACCCTCTCCCGTCCTCTTCTGCTCCCCTGCTCCACTGCCTTCCTCTCCTCTCTTCAGCTGCAAGCCTCTTTCAGGTTCCAGAGCTGCAGGACCCCTCTGCTCCTTCCTCCACTGGGCACCCCAGTGCCACCCCTGCTCCCCACCTCCTCCCCTCCCTCTGTCCCTCCTCCTTTGCCTGCAGCTCCCCTGCACACACCTGGGTGCTGAGTCACCGCCTCCGTCCTCCGGGAGGTCACTGGCCTGTGCGTTACCCCGATGTTCTCAGAGCTGCGGGTCCCTGGCTTCCACCGCAGTGACTGCATTTTAATGGCCCGGGTGCCATCAGCCTTCTCCGCTAGATGCCCGGCCCCTGGTGTGCAGCAGCCACTCTGCAAAATCAATTTGAATCAATCAATGTGGCAAAAATAATCACAGAGGAGTCTTCCAGTGGCTTCGAAGTGGCCTCATCCCAGTGTGTAAGGTCATGTGGCAAGGACGGGGTCCCTGGCTCCTTCCCCTGGACCCTCAGCACCTCAGAGGGGTCGCCGAGCCTCTGCAGCCCCCGGGCCCCAGGGGAGGGAGGGCTCCTCTAAACTCGCTGCTCCTCCCGGCCACCCCTGCCCTGTGCCTTTTCTCAAGGTCATCTTTCATAATGTCCCTGGCCATTGCTCACTGTCCCTGTGGTCACCAGACCAACATGCATAGTGAACTGTACCCAAGGAGCCCCATACCCCAAGCCCCAGACCATTAAACCGAAGGAGAGGGCTCCCTCAGCTTCATCCAACCACAGGACAGAAATTTCCAGAATTAAAAACCCCTCTGAAATTGAACCTTTAGAAAGGTGAAGACATCGCTGGATAAACATCAAGGAAGCCCGGGCTGAGGTGCAGGTCTCCCATCCCAGCACTCAGGGAGGCTGAGGCAAGGGGACTCGAGTTTCAGCCCCGTCTGAGTAACTGAAGAATCCAGTGAGACCCTGTCTCAAAATTAAAAATAAAAAAAGGCTGGGGATGTAATTCAGTGCAAAGGCCCTGGGTAAAATCCCAGGACTGCCAAAAACCCTCCAAAAAGCCCATAATACGTCAGGCATTTAACAGTTCAACACATTGGCATCGTTTAAAGCTCGCAGTGAGCATCTCCGGCGTGAGGATGGGTACGCTGGGGTCGGGAAGGTTCTAGTTGACGGGTGGGTGGGCGGGCGGTGGGCGGGTGCATGTGTGTGAGATCAGTGGACCGAGGGTTGGGGGAGTGGACGGACGGTGGTGGGTGGTGTGTGCACGCACCCGTGATCAGTGGATGGAGGGCCTGGTGAACGCATGAACACAAGGATAAGTGGGTGAATAGATGGAGAAGTTTCTTGACAGACCCAAGAGAAAAGCAGAGTGGCCAGGTCACACACTGTTTAACACTGAGCCCCTCACAGGAGGGCCAGAGAGACAGGGCCGGAGCTGTTCCTGGTGCGGCAGAGACACTCATTTTAGACCTGAATTATGGAGTGAATCTTTCATTTCTCAACGTGGCGGCTTCAAGGGAAGCGGGCGGGGGAGGGAAGGAAAGAAAAGAGAGAATTAAGATGCATTGGGTACAGGCACCTGCTCCCCATCGTGAACGCGGTCATCACGTACTGCAAAAATGGGCTAACAAACATTAAAAAAAAATAGCCAGGTATGAGGTGCAGGCTTGTCACCGCAGCACTCAGGAGGCTGAGGCAGGAGGATCGTTAAGAGTTCGAGACCAGCCTGGGCTACAAAGTGAGCTCAAGGCCAGCCTGAACTGCATAGTGAGACCTTGTGTCAAAAAAAGCAATGAATAGGGGCTGGGAATTTAGCTCAGTGGTCCAAGTGCCTGCTTGGCAAGTGTGAGGTCATGAGTTTGATCCCCAGTACCACCCAAAAAAAAAAGCAATAAATAAATAAAAATTTACAGAACTAAAATGGTGGTTTGGCGCCAGAGCACCGTCTTCAGCTCTGCTGTTTGCTTCCTGTGCGGCCACGAACAAGAGGCTGGGGTCTCCACTCAGCTTCCTCCCTCACGAGGTGGGGACCTGCAAGGCCATGGCAATCCGAGCTTCTGAGGACGCCGCCGCCTGGAGGAGGCTGACCGTGTCCATTTCCTCCCTCTGCCCTGTCAGTGCGAGCTGGCCGCAGAGACCCCTGCAGGGCCTCCAGAGGGCCTCACCCAGGGTCTGGGGTGGGGCGAGGGTCCTTTCACCATCTGTCACAGACAGGGGCGGGGAGGGCATGGAAGGGCACCCTACTCGTGGTGGCCTCTGGGCTGCGGCTTCATCTCGGTCCTTCGTCCCTGGGAGGGAGGGTGGGGAGTGGAAGACAGTATGGAGTGGACGGAGGACCCGGAGCAGCCCGTGAGGAGCGACCTTCCGAGAGTCACCCCAAGGAAGGACAGGGAGGAAATGGGCTCCTTGGAGCGCTCAGACCCGGGCCAGGGGGAGACGGGGAGAAACTGCGGTGGACACCCGCGTACCCCATGGGGCCTCAGCCTGAGGTCCGTTTGTCAGCTCTGTTTCCTGGGATGTTCGCAAACCTCTTACTTTCTGCTCACTCACGCGCTCCATCAGTGCTGGCCTTTGAGGAGGGCAGCAGAGCGCTGGTGTCCCTGAGGAGGACCCCCGGGGCCAAGAAGGTGACCGGGTGGCAGCACCACACCTCTGCCCTGTGCCACTGTGCTTCTGTCCCAGTGCCAGGGGTGGGACTGACGGCTGCCAGGGCGGAGACTCCTGTGACTCCTGGCCCACGGATGGGGACACGGAGGCTTGGGGAACCGGCCCCCTCCTGTCACCGGGACACAGTAGCTGGCCCTGCCCCTTGCAGGAGGAGAGGTTCGGTGAGGCTCACGGCTCCCGTTCGTGGTCCGCTGCCCCGTGGTGGAGCCTGCGCAGCAGAGGGCTGGGGCGGGGTGGGGTGAGGGCTCAGCCCCTGGCGGCCAGGAGCTGGAGCCGGGGATCCACCAGCCCTCAGGTCACAGCCCCGAGACACCCCCGAGCAGCCCCTCCTGGCCACAGGTGCAGCTCCCGTCTTCTGCACTCATAGAGCTCGGAGGGCACCGTGGGCCTGAACCAGAAGGCACAGCTGTGCGCGCCACAGCTGGCCGCCTGGCGCTGGAGACAGCCACGCGCGTGCTGCACACAGAGGGCACACGGGGGCACCTGCCCTGGAGAGCACTGGCAGAGGGCGGCTGCTCCAGGGAGACCCTTGCGGGCCAGCACCTCTCCTTCTGCCCGCTGCTGCCTGCCCCGTTGCCCACATAGCTCTCCCACATCGCCCATCCTGTTTTTCTTCTTGTGTCGCCCCCAGACAGGGGCCCAGGGAGAGACAGGTGTGGGCTCCACTCTGTCCCTTCTGATAATGCTGCCATCAGCTTCCCCCGACTGCGGCCTCCTGGGCCCCCCCGAGACACCATACCTGCCTCGGGCACGGAGGACGCTGATTTTGGCCTCTGGGGTCTGCTGTAGTCCCTTTCTTGTTGTTGAGACGCACGGCCTGCACCCATGGAAACGCGGGGGCACTTTATAGTGGCTCACGTTGTCAGCCCCAGTCAGCCAGGAAGCGAGAGCCGGGAAGATGACCCTTCCGGGCCATGCTGCAGTGACCCACTGTCCCCAGCAGACCCTGCCGGAGCAGCAAGTCCACACCTGCACCCCTAGCCCAGCTCTTCCTGAGGCCCCCGCTGTGGTCTCTTGAGGCTTTGGGGGTATCTGGAGAGAACCCTAACAGGACTGTTGCAACGCAGCGTAAACAAAGCTCTCCTTAGGGAAGGGACCGGGCCTGGGCTTCCCTCGCAAAACCTGTGGCGTCTTTGTTTCCCTACAGCCCCATGAGGACGCAGTCGGCCAGCTCAGGACCCCTGGCCAGCCCTGCCGCCTGTCGCTCCACAGACGTTCTGACCAGAGTACCAGTTGGTCCCCTCTGTTTTGCTCCAGGCAGGGGGAAGTGGGGTGCTGGAACCCGGGCGCCTTCAAGACACAGCCCAGGCGGGGGCCAGGTCTCTCCTGTCTGTCGCCCTGGAGGCCTAGGGGTGCCCGGGAAACCCTTGCCCTAGGAAGTGAGTGAGGCGGGCAAGCAGGTGACCAAATGGTGGGGGGACCCTAGGAGGAGGCTGGCTGTCCCGCCTTCCCGTCTGTCCCCACCTCTGCTGCCCCTGAGCCTGGGTGCCAGGAAAAATAGAGCAGCCACGGCCCAGGGCATCGGGAACCCCTGCCTGGGGTAGGGTGGGTGACCTGGGGAGAAGACCCCACCTGGTGTGCTGAGGTGGCAGCGGCCACCAGAGCCTGGGCACCAGCGAGTTGCAGAGCTGTGAGTGCCGGGATGGGGCAGGGGTGTGCAAGGCAAGAGGCCGCAGGACAGCTTAGAGGTGGCACAGAGAGGCTGGCAGGAGGGAGGAGGCTGAGGCGGCCAGCGGGAGCTGGCCAGCTGTGAGGGCTCCGCAGCCCATGTCCCCGCCCTGCCTGCCTCGAGCTGTGGGGCTCCAGGCCCATCACAAACGTGGCCTTGTCCCTTCTGAAAGGACCGATTCAACAAAAGGCCCTGACCGGGGGTGCATTCCTGGGCGGGCTCCCCTCGCCCACTCCCCTGTCCCAGAGCTGAGCTCAGGCTGCCCTGTGGGTGACCGATGACCTGTGGCCCTCCACCCTCCACCCAGGAGCCGGGTCACTGGGATCCCCGCCCTGGGATTTGGACCAAGGAATGCTGGGGGGTTGGTGGGGCGGAGGCCACAGGAATGCACTGGATTGGCACTGGCTGGCTGGAGGGGAAGAGTGAAGAGTGTGGGATGGAAGCCACTCTGGGAGCCAGGGCCAGCGGGTGGCCGCAGAGACAGAGCAATGCCGTCTGTCCGGAGAGCAGCCTCCACCCACAGGCCCCCCTCCCTTCCCTGGTGGGGTGGGCGCGACCTCCTCCAGGGGACATTTCAGGGTCACAGGGGACCAGGTGCCCAGCGCTTGGTGGCTTTCAGTCACGGTGACATCAAGGGAGCTCTGTGACCAAAGCAGAGAGAGCCCAGCCAGGGTGGTGAGCGGCTGCCTCCCCACCTCCGGGCCACGCAGACGGGGACTCTGGAGGCCCCTGAGCTGAGGGACCTCTCCAGCTCCAGCTTCCCGTTCTAAGCAAGCCCCGGGGAGAGGAGCCCCCTTGTCCCGGTTTCCACAGCTCTGCAGCGAGTACGGAGCAGACCCTTCCTGAGGCTGGGACCCTGGGCCGGCCCGGCCTTGGGTGTGTCTCCTTCTGGCGCGGTGAGATGTGTGTGCACGCCCGTGCAGACGCGTGTGTGCGTGTGTGTCCCTCCAGAGCAGCGGGAGGCGGACCGAGGCGGTGTCTTCCCCTGCTGTGTCCTCCAGGGGCAGCTCCTCTGGCCACCTCCTCAGCGAGGACCGCGCCCAGGATCAGGTCACTCCCCAGAGCCTCGTGATCCGGTCAGGCTGAAGGTCAGCTTCGACCACCGCAGGGCCTGGGATCTGCGGGGGACGCTGCGGCCTCTCGCATGCCTGGCCTGCTGACTGGGCTTACCCAGAGGCCCGCACCGATTTCTTTCCACGCAGCCACGGCAAGTTGTTAAAATGAGCTTCCAGTGGGAGGTCAGGCTGCTTCCTGCCGGCTTCAAACGCTCTCCTTTTCCCGTTTCAGCTGTCGCCCCAGCAGGCAGAGCAGCTGCCCCGTGTGGCCTTCCAAGTCAGGGCTCACAGGCACAGCCACCCCACGGCGTCCTGACAGCAGGGAGCGAGGGGAAGACGCTGCCGCGGAGTCACAGGAGCAGGGCTGGGGCCGGGGAGCCGGACCCAGCACGAGGCCCTGGTGGCCCCCGTGACCCCCAGCTCAGCTTCGTCCTTGTGCTGAACACCTCCGGCCTCCGGCCCACACCTCCCCCACACCCTCTCCTCTGCACCTCCCACTCACTGCAGCCCAAATCCTGCACCACCTGGGGACCCCCTCCCAGGGGACAGCCGCCCGTCCTCACCGCAGGCTCTGGCCAGCTCTTGTGCTGAGGCCTCATGTCCTGCGAACCCCAGCCGGGCAGGGACACTGGTGGGACCTCCCACTCTCTCCCAAATGCTGTCCACAGTCACCTCCCTCCTTGAGCCCACCCTCCCATCCCCCTGCTGCAGAGGCCTCGCCCCTTCCCGGGCTGCCAGTCCTACGGCTGCACGCTGGGTCCAGGATAGTGGCCACATGTGCACACTCGGCACTGCCACCCTGCCCAGTCTTGGTTTCCCAGCAGATCCCAGTTGTCCCTCTGTCCCCATGGAGGTGCCCGGGCAGACTGTGGCCTCTGCGCTGAGCCCTCCCTGTCTCTCTCCCCTTCTTGATCTCCCCTGGTCCTGGAAACCCCCAGCCTGTCTCTCAGCACAAACCTCCTCGCCCTCTGCCCTGGCCTCCTGATCTCCCACCCACCCCCCACCTCCTGCCCACCCCCAGGACACGGTGCCCTCTGAGGCCACGGTCCCAGTTAGGTTGCCACGTACTGAGTGAGAAATGACCCCGAAACTCACGGTGTGAAGCAGCTGTTAATTATGCCCACAGATTCTGAGGCCAGGAGTCAAGTGGGTCACCAGGGGTGGCCCATGTAGGTACGCACTTCCTGGGGCCTCACTGGGATGGTGTGACGCCTGTGACAGTTGGGGGTGAAGTCTTTCTCTTCTATGTCCAGCACCTCGGCTAGGATGACTCGGCTGTGACAGACCCGTGTGGGTCCCTGCTACGACTTTAGTCAGGAATGTTACGATTTCAAAGGCCTCACCTGCCCCGAGGCTGGGCTTCCGGAGGTGACTGGCTCACAGTGGTGGCGTAGCTGACCGGGTCACCAAGGGGTCCATCTCCCTTCCCTTCCCGTCTTTCCTGGTCTCCATGACGTGAGCAGCTCTCTTCCGCCAGGCCCTTGTCCGAGCCTTCCAGTGTGACGCACATGGACAGAGACCTCGACAACCAGCCAAGACAAACGTCTCCTTTAGGTCGTGGGTGCTGGGTATTGTGTCCCACTGACAGGAAAGTGAAAAAAAAATTCTTTCAGTGTTGCTCCCTTTAGTATTTGTGCTCCTGTCTCTTCTCTTTCTCTATCTCTGCCTCTCTCCCTCTGTCTCCCTGTCTCTCCCTGTCTCTCTCTGTCTCTCTCACTCTCTCTCCATGATTTCACACACAGCCTTCTCTGTACAGGACAGGTTGTGGGGCTTGTTGCTGACTCCCTTCTATCTCTGGTGTCACCCAGCCACCACCCTGTTTCTGGTCTTCTGCCCTGTGCAGTCCCCTCTCCCCAGCGATTCACTCCTAACAAACAGAATGTGGCAAAGGGATGGGCCCTGGGCGGGGATGCCCTGAGCCTGGTCCTGTGCCAGACCCCTCTCTCCTCTCCCCACTCTGTCCCAGAATCCTCCTCTGGGACTCAGCTGGAGCTCTGCCTGCAGCAAGGCAGCAAGGATAGCATGCTTGGGGGAGTCTGATCATAGACTCCTGTGCTGCAGTCGGGGGCCCCGGGCCAGAGGCTCCCAGATAAACTGCACCCGGCTTGTTGACCCCCAGAAACGATGAGCTCACACACATTCGCTGTTCTAACCAGGTGGACTGTGGGGTCACTGGGTCAGCAGCAGTACCTGACTCACTAAGCTGGTCCCACGTCAGGCTGGAGTTCACCCCGGGCCAGGCGATCCGTCCCACAGCCACTGAGCCTGTCCGAGCTCAGGGGCCCCACAGCGCTCCCCAAGATCGTGTCTGAGAAGGTTTGCATTTCAGTTCTGGAACTAAGCTGTTCCCACAGATATTCCATAAATACATGACGGAACAAAGAGATGGTAGTTGTTTAATCTTGTAAAGTAACATGCATCCTCTCTGGTTGTTACTGTCTAATTTTAAGGTTTTATATATATATAGTATGCATTGGACACTGCTCCCAGGACCCAAAGGTCTGAGCTACGTCCCCAGGCTTCTTTGGCTCCCTTCTTTGGTGCTGGCAGGCCAGAGGAAGCAGACACGGGTCTGTCTAGAACCCGGGATGTGCGTCAACAAGACGGATGGGTGTAGATAGTTTCACCAGGACGGGAGCGACCCACAGGGACAGAGATTGCACTGAGGGTCACCAGGTCCAGGCTGATCATGTTTGCAGTTGGGCGACTGCACCAACTCCTCCTGTCCCTGGGCTCTTCTGCAATAAGACCAGACCCGATCCCCTGAGAGAGGGGTCTGGCTCGTCCCGGACTCTGGTGGCTACGGCCCTCCGACTAAGGCGGCACAGCGGGAACGAGGGCTTGGGGCTTCCGAGGGCGTGAAGGTCGTAATGATGCCGGGACACAAATGGGACCCGTAACCTGGGTCCAGATGAAAGCCCCCGTGGGGACCAGGCTACCAGGGGCCTCTCTGCAGCAAGCAAGCCAGGCTCCCACCGGGACAGGCTGTCTTTGCTCCTCTACACCCCGCAGCCATGACGTCTCTGCCTTGGAGCCAGCCTGCCATGGACCGGACACTCTGACACCATGAGCCTAATTAACCCTCTCAGTCCTCCTGTGAGTCCTCCTGTGAGTCCTCCTGTCAGTCCCAGGCCTGCTGAGGGGAAAGCTGACTGACGCGTGGTAACGGGTGGTCCTCCAGGCAGCCGCACTCCTTCACGCCGCCCGGAGCCAAGGTGTGGGTCCCTCCGCCCTGCCCCCCATCCCTGCCAACACTTCCTGTGGCCCACGTTGCTAGGGTCCGCTGTTTCAGAGATGGGCAGTGCCATCTCACTGCGGCTTAATTGTCGTTTCCCTAACAACTGACGTTGAGCTATGTCACGTGATTAATTTTCAAGTTATTTTCTTTTATAAAGTGTTTGTTGTTACTTTTGCTCATTTCCCTGTTGGACTCTTTCTCCTACTGCTTTGCCAACTTCATTGATGTATTGCGTTAGTTTCCCAGAGCGGCTATGACAACACAGACTGGCTGTACTAAGTGGCAGGAAACGTGCTGCCTAGCGGTTCTGGAGGCTGGAAGTCGGAGACCGACGCTGGTTCTTCCTGAAGGCCCTCGAGAGAACCTGCTCCACGCCACTGTCCTAGCTCTGGTGGTTTGCGGACAATGCCTGTCATTTCTAAGCTCACAGAGGTGTGTCTCCGTTACAAGGGTGCCGTCTGTCCACGTCCGTCTTTATGGGACGCAGTTACGTGGACCAGGCAAGGTCTTCCTTCCCAAATAAGGTCCCGCTCTGAGGTTCTGGGCCCACAGCTTTGGTGCACGAGTTTGGGGTGCACCCAGGCGAGCCCACAGCCTATGTTTAAAAACTCCCTCCAGAGCTCGCCCTGCGGCCGCACCCTCCGGCAGCGCCGCGGTAGGTCACAGATGCCGGTGACTTTCTCATTTTCCCTACCGGGTGCGTCTCAGCTTCTCCCGTGGTGCCTGGCTCCCTTTCTTCCTGCTTAACCAGCTGGTCAGGAGAAAGCCATGCTGGACCAGCCTGGCCCAGCTGTGGAGAGCAAGGGCAGATGCTCCCGCTCCTCCTGGGGGACTTGCTCTCAGGCGTCCGCTGTGGACACCAACCTGGAGAGGCTGGCCTGTCCTCCAACCTGGCGAGCAGCCGCACGAACCAGGCGATCAGCTGGCTCTGCACGCCCCGGCCGGCCGGGGATGCTAGGCGACCCCTCGGCTCCCCGGAGCGCGGCAGGTCGCCAAGCCGAGCCCTTCTGGCCACAGAGTCACGTGCAGAGCGAACGGTGCTGCTGAGTCCTCGGTGACCGGAAGCTCCTGATGCAGCGACCTTTCTCCTCAGGGCTGGTGGGGGAAAGAGTGGCCTGCGGCCCGGTGTGAAGCTGTGTTAGCTTCTAGAAACTTTACTGGTGGCCTTTTGCCTTTAACTATGCCACCTGCCCGGTCTCGTGTGTGGTGCCGTGCCATGGTTTTGTGTATGGTGCACAGTAACAGGCACCTTCCGCTCCTATTGTGGGGCTTCCTTGGCAGACCACGTTTGTGATGCAGGGTGGCTGCGTTCCTCACGGGGAGCCAGGTCACGGGCACCGCACATCTTTCCTGTCCCTCCGCCACCCGCCGCCTGGGCCTCTTCCCTTTGAGGAGGCGCCATCTCCCTGTTTCTTGTTACTGTCTTTTATTTCGCTCTTTGGTTTGTTTTTCACGTAACAGACCCAGTGCAATAAGATCTTTGGAGCCGGGGACCACACGCACATCTTTTAGCCTAGTACAGTTATAATCTAGTTTATTGAGTGTGGCTCTTTCTGTGCCTGACTTATAAATTAAACTTGACCACGGCATCTCATAGGCCTAGAGGAAAAGCCTCCGTACGAGGCTCTGTACTCCTCAGAGCCAGGGCGCTGCAGGGCCTGGCCGCTCAGCCCGGGATAAGGGAGACACGGCTGCACTGGTGGCTGGTGGCACGTGACTAGGGCCAGCACCGCGTCTCTTGGAGACCCAGGATTCTGTACTCAGGTTCCAGGGCTCCCGGGACTCCGGAGCAGGCTGAGGACCGAGCTGCACTGCACCCACTTCCCTCCACAGCGGCGGCTGAGGCCACGCGGGATCCTGGTGGCTGTGGACACCCTGCGCTGCCGGCCCTGGCGAGTCTGAGACCCCCACGAGGCCCCTCTCCAGGCCCAGGCGTGGCTCCTGCCTTCCCAGGTCACAGGTCCTGTGTCCCCAGGCCAGTGCCCTGTGCCTCATTACGCTCAGGAGGAGCGAGTGGTGACAGTGCCACCCGTGACTCAGCTGGCTCAGGACACGGCTGAGTCATCGGCCCAGCTCTGCTTTCGAGGACAGAGTATGGCACGGCTACTTCCTCCCAGAGCCAGCGCTGTCGCCACACCCTGCTGCCAGCCCCTGCCTGCCTTGGCGTCGATGCCCGGAAGTGGAGAGAGAAATTCTGCTGGAGCCAGAGCACGTGAGGGACAAGTTTCCCAAAGCAGATCCTGGGGCGCCTGGGCTTTGTGTCCACCTCCAGATGGCCCCGTGTGACCTTGGGGTCATTGAAGCACCAGAGCAGGAAGTAGCGACCCACTGAGTCCAACCCCAGGTCTGCAGGCCGCATCCGGCCCACAGACTGACTAGCTGACCACACCCACAGGCCTGGCATTTATAAAATGAGTGGTCAACAACCCAAGGCCTTCAGCGTCTGGACTCAACAGCTCCTGTTACAAAATGTCAGCCTCAGCCGAGCCACCGCCTTCCCTGGACCCCTCACCCAGACCACTGCTGTGTCCCCGGCCAGGGCCAGGCTCCTCCCCTCGGGTGGCCCTGCGCCTGCGCCTCAGACCTGAGTGGGATGGAGCCTTTCTGTCAAAGGGGAAATACAGTCCCAGGGCGTCCACCCTGTGAGTGCGCCCTGCCTTGGTCACCACCTCAGACTCCAACCCCTTTGGAGAGGTTTTTGCTGAGCCCCTGGCCCAGGAGGGTGAGGTCCACTGTGGGGGCTGCCCTGACCTGGGAACCAGGGGCAGGAAGCGAAGCCCCATTTCCCCTGGGGTTGTTGGAGGTCAGCCAAGAGGGGCGAATCCTTGCCGCTGATAAAAAGCTTCCTCGAAAGGAGCAAGAGGGTGCACAGGCCCTGCAGGACAGTGCAGCTCGGAGAGGTGGAGTGTGGCTGGCCGCCGCTGGGCCTCCTGCCCCAGACCGAGCTCAGACAGTGGCCTGGGCAGAGCCTGGGCTGCTGCGGGAGCTGTGCATGGCTGCCTCTGTGTCCACTGTCTGTCTGAGCTCCTGTCTAGGGGCAGGAAGATGTAAACAGAGGAGAGGAAGATGCCGAGCACGCTGAGGCACCAGGGTAGTTTTCTGGTTTCTTTGCTAAAAGTGTTTCTCCAGACACTGCCCGGTTTTTGGAGCTCAGTGAGGCTGCGACCTCCTCTGTCCCGGGGAGGGAGGGGCACGGACGGAGGGGGCACCTGGGCTGTGCCTGAGGCAGTGTGCCCCTGGAGTGGGCACGGACCCTGTGGCCAAGGTGAAGTTTGTGGGGACCCCGCGCTCCGCTACCCTCCCCTACCACGTGCCCTGTCTGCCTTGGGTCCCAGGCGTGGATCACGGGAGCCCTGTTCTCGGGGAGGCTGTGGGTGTCCTCAGCAGGAGGTGCCACCCTGGTCATGTGGACCCCGTGTCGCTGTGGACTGGGGCACGGCTCACCGGGACCAGAGCCCAGCATGTAGCCTCCGCAGCACAAAACCACCCTGCCCTCCTGGGTGAAGTTTGGGGGTCTCCTGACCTTGGGTGGGAGGGGGGTGCAGGCTGGGGGTGGGCAGATCCCCGCCTCCATCTTCCTTAAGGTCATAGGTCCCACCCCACACCAGAACCCTGCAACTGCCAGGCACTCGGCACAGAAACTGAGAGTGGAGCCCCGGCTTCTGCCCTGGGTTGGCCCCACTCTTGCTTTGAGTACCCACAAGGCTGCGAACCTGAGCCTGCAGTCTTAATCCCCAGGGGCCTGGAGTGCCAGCCCGGGGTGGGCAGGGGCGTCTTCCAGGAACGCAGGGGATGACCGGAGGCCCAGGGCAAAGTCCCCCTTAGGCCCCTAGGAAACCACTGGTGAACTGAGATCCTGGTCTTTGGAGACTCCAGGACTGGCGGGGCCCACAGAGTCCACGATGGCCCCTCTGCAGGTGCAGCCGGGCCTGCCTCCCTGGGACACCCGTGCAGTGGCCAGCAGGCTGTGAAGAAGGCACAGGGTCGAGACCAGACCCTCACCTGTCTGCCCTGTCCGCGTGTGGGGTGTGGGTGAGGAGGTGGCCTGCAGGGCGAAGAGAGGGGATCTGGCCCAGGAGCCACGGTCAATGGGCTTGGGGAGCACTGGATTCCGCCCAGTGCTGAGGAATCACTGGGGATCCCGGCAGAGGTCCTGGGGTGCCCGTTCTGTGCCCCTCTAGGCCATCCTACAGCTGGAAGATGGGTGTATTTTTGCTTCAGTTCAGTGGTGCCCTAAACTGTGACAGGGAGGGGATTCTTCCTGAGCAGGGGTGACAGTCAGGAAGACAGCTGGGCCACCACCAGCCACAGTGTGATTATGAGTTTCATCCGAGGAGGGTCGCTGCACCTTGCAGGTGTCGGGGCCCTGGATTGGGTCTGGCGGGCTGGGCAGGAGGTGTCCTGGACCGTGGAGCAGAAGGATTGGGGCTTGTCTTTGTCTTTCCTCACCACTGTAACTAAGTACCTGATGCCGGCGACTTAAGAGGGGGTTTCTCCTGCTTCACACGTCAGCCAGGGTCGTGAGCAGCGGGGCACAGGGGCCTGGCGTAGGGGAGCTGCCCATGGGTGGCGCACAGGAAGCAGTGAGGGAGGGCAGGGGCACGTGGACCACTGCACTAGGCGCAGCTCCCGGCCTCACGCGGGTTGTGTCACCGCGGGGGTCTCATGTCTGAACCCTAAGTGGAGCCGATCCCCCCGATGAGTGCAGCGTGCCGTCAGTCATGCCTGCGCAGGGCCTGTGGGGTCCCAGGTTCCCCAGAGCCGGTTACTGTCACATCCCCGGGAGGTGCCAGGGCCAGGCACAGAGCTCTTGGTGGTCGCTGTGGACAGAGACCTGGGCCCGGCTCTGTGCTGCCAGCTGTGCCCTGTGTGACTCCCAGGGGACCCGAGTGCTCTGAGCCCGCAGCACCACTTCCCAGGGGGTGCTGGACTTCCTTCGAGCGGCTTCAGACAGCGTCTCCAAGGAGGGCGAGCGGACAGGGGCGCAGGCTTGTCGTGGAGTCCAGGTAGAGCACGTGGCCCAGGGTTCTGAGCGGCCGGCCAGGGCTGCCCAGCCGCTGCACCGCACCACACCAGCACCAGAGCGAACCCCCTGGCTCCCGGACGGTGTGGCCGTGGGAGAAGGCGCTCAGCCCAGTTCCATCCGCTGCCCAGCTTTTCCCCCGGGGAATGAAGCCACCGGCTGGATGAGGCTGCAGCCTGGCTGCGGCCCTTCCCGTTGCCTGCAAGGTCTTTTGTGTCTGCCGAGGGTCCTCTGGGCGTGTTTCCAGTTTGGGGCTCTGCCCGCAAGGGACAAGGGGACTGAGGAACACGGCGTGGGGGATTCGCTCCTCGGGAAGATAGTAGAGCAGGTTCGGGGCCACGCTCCCGGGAGCCTGGTCAGCTCCGCAGCACTGACCCCCAGGGAACCGGATTTCAACCTGAGGGGCCCCGGCGGGGCTGAGGGTGTCCGGCTGCTGCGCTTGTCCGTTGTCCCTTGTCCCCTCTCCTTCCTGCTGTGGCGTCTGTGGTTGCCCTGCTGGGGGAACGTTGCAGAGGCTGAGCACGAGGGCAACGTCACCGCGTGCACCCGGGGAGCGAGGCCGGGCCTGCGGTGACCGGGTGCGGAGCCGGGGCTTTGGGGTACTAGAGCTGTAATGTGTGAGCTTTTTCAGAGATGTTTCCATGTCTTGTTTGTGTAATTTTAAATAAACGAATAAATAAATAAGAAAAGGACGTCACCTGCCCGCTCCCCATAAATCGGGCAGCGGGAAGGGAGCAAAGGGAGAAGGACCCCGACGTCCACGGTGCTGGACTTCACCTTCCTGTGCCCGAACTGGTGTGGGTGACGCTGAGTGGGGCTTCCTGGGACAGGAAGCGGGTGCCATAGCTGTGAGGCCGGCAGGGAGAGAAGCCTCCCGTGCAGCGAGGACAGGCCAGGAGGAGCTGGGTCCCAGGCGGAGGGCGCTGTGGAGAGGGCTCCAGGTCCTGGCCACTCCCCGGTGGCCGCCGCTGCTCCTTGCCCTGGGGCTGCCCGGGAGCCCCTGGTCTCTGATCGGCCCTGCACAGCCAGCTTTGCCGGGCCCCTGGCCACCAGCCCAGAGCTCGGAGGAGTCCGGGCCTCAGTCCTGGGCTCTGGAAGCTGAGGATGTTGCCAGGCTGGGATGGGCAGGGCAGGGGACACGGCCACAGCAGGCCTCCTCCCGGGCCAGGTAGAAAGGGACAGGGCCGGGAGAGGTCACATCTGCAAGACTCGGCCTTTTGGGGCAGAAAGGGTGGGCTGAACTCAGGGACATCCCAGTGGGAGCTTTTCCTGCCTCTTGAGGATGTGGAGTCATCTCAGCAGCCCCAAGTGACGTCCCTCAGCCTTGCCCTGAAAGGCCGAGTCCTGCAGACGAGCCCTCTCCTGCCCCCCGCCCTCCACCTGTCCGGGAGGAGCCTGCTCTGGTCACGCTGGAGAGGTGGGCAGCTTGCACTCCAGGCTGGTGGAAGTGACTGGGTGATGTCCCCAGTGGAAGGGGAGCCTGGCGCTGGCTCTGGGGGTCCCATGCACGCCCATGTCTGGGGGGCAGCTGGTGCCAGGGCTGGGCCTGACCTTGTTCCGTGGGCTCCCTGCCAAAGGACACCCAGAGCAAGACTGCTCCCGGTCCCGCCCTCGAGTCAGGCCCGTTCTGCCTTTGAATCTTATTGAACCCAGGATGTACATGACCTGAACCCAGCCCCAGGGTCAGTTCCATCACAGGTGCAGGGAGCAGAAAAGGAGGGGACGGGCCCCGATGCCCTCCGGGTCCCCTTGTGCCCCGTTTGCCTGGAATCTGCCCTCCACGCTCCAGGCCACGCTTTCCTGAACTGCGGTTCCCTGAGGTCCTGTAGCTGACGCCACCGCTGCTTCCTGACCCCAGGCCTTCCGGACAGATGTGCCCGGGGCCCAGCTGTGGGCCACTGGGCGGAGCTCGGGCGGAGCCACCTGGATCCAGCCCCAGCGCCGCCTCTGACCTGACCGAGCTGCAAACCCTGTCTGAGCTCTCACTTCCTACTGGGGCAGACAGTCCGCAGGGCACAGAGTCCCGGGAGGGGCGAACGGCGGTAATGGACCGCTCGGCGCAGGGCCTGACGCTCGGTCCGCAGCTCTCAGTAAATAACAAGGCAGCCGAGGTGCTCGTGCACAGCTGGCCCAGATCTCCGTGTTTCCCACACTGGAGTCCGGTGTCAAGGACGGGGTCTCAGCAGCCCTAGAAACGGGAGGCGGCAGGAGGGCGCTGCTCAGGGCCACCGGTGGCTCTCTCTGGGGCTGGGAAGGCACACAGGTCTCCTGGCTCCGCCCCACCGTCCTCTGGGTGCCCAGCTGGAGCCTCCAGGGCCCGGGCCGTTTGATGCAGATTCCCAGCTGCTGCAGCCCCTCTAGCTCGCTGCGGCAGACGCACCCGCGCGTTACGTGATCTTCGGGAGCGATGGCTGCGGAGTAGGACAGGGAAGCACAAGCTAAGGGTTACAAGGTGTGAGCCGAAGGTCCCGGTCCCGCTCGGTTGGTGTCCCCTGCTCTCTCCCACCGTGTCCGTGGCCCTCGTGACCTGGGCTCCTCCAAGGAGGCAGGGGCTGGGTGGTGTCTGGGCAGACCCCTGGCTCTCGTCTTGGCCCAGGGAAGCTCACAGCTGAGGTGCCAGGCGGGGCCAGCAGGGCTGGGCGTGGGCTGCCCCCCAGGACTCGGGAAGCTGCCTGTGGGCAGGGAGGCCCGGCACTCTGCAGACACCCAAGGCCGGAGGGGCCTCCTGCACTGGCTGCAGCCTCCCCCGCCCTGCCTCGGGAGTGACTGAGAAGCCACTGATTTGTAACCTAAAAGCTTTGCATCTGACCCAAACGTCGGGTCTTCGGAATGGAAATTCTGACCCAGCGCTAGATCTGCAGAGAGCGTTCATGTAAAATGCATCTTGTGACCCCTCTGCTGTTTGCTGGTTAAGTGGCAGTGAAACACCCAAGCTTATTGGGAGGCTCAGGAATTATTTGGAAAGTAGTTGTGTTTTATTGATTAAATAATTTTAAATTAATTAGAAAGTCACCAAATTTTTTAGTATTTGTCCTCACAGATAAATCCGTCTTATTTACAGAGCTGTTGCATTCTCTGAAAACGTTTCATTTCGCAGGCACCTGACAGCAACAGGCTGGGCTGCCAATGGAGTTTGAAGTGAGCTCAGAGCCTTGCTGAACTGGGTCCTTGCTTCCCTCTGTTGGGGCACCACAGTAGCCGAGGACCCAAGGCGGGGACCCTGAGGTCCCAAGCATGACCTCCACCCTCGCACCAGTGTGAGCTCTGACACTGCCACCCACTGGATCGGTGACCCTGAGCTGTCACTCCTACAAAGGCCACAGCAGTAGCCACGTGAGTGTGGCCTCTGCGAGACCCAGGGAGTCACCACTGGGCTGCACAGGATGGGACCTCGCTAAGCAGTCGCCCTTGTGCCTGAGAGAGCTGCTAGTATTATTTTCACACCTCAGTTTTCGGACTTAAAGTGGGCGTGGTGCAGGGTAGAAACCCGAGGCTGTGAGTTTTGCAAACTCTGCATCCGGCAAGGGCTCGGCTGATGCTTCCCACGGCTGTGCAGACTGAAATCCCGGGCCCCACCGCAGGATGGGGTCGAGAGTGCGGCAGGGCCCTGGTGCGGGTGCTGGCAGGCGAGGCAGCTGGGTGGGGTCTGCAGGGGACCCACAGAGCTCGTGCTGTGGCCCTGCTGGAAACTGGGCTGAACCCGCAGAGGAAGGCGCAGTCCAAGACTTGCTTTGTGCTAGGAGTGCGAGTCCCCCGGAGACTGCGGCGAAGGCTGGACGGCCTCCTGTTCGCTGCCTTCTGCCCACCTGCTGCTTCTCTGAACAGCACTGAACTCGGCCACCTCTACCTCGTAGGGGGAAGAGCAGGGACAGTTGGTCCCTGGTGCCCCGCAGGGCTGTGTAGGTCTCATGGCTATGACACGAAAGCACAGGCAGCCAAGGAACCAGCAGCAGGCTCTGCACCGTGAGGCCGGGTCCCTCCCTCACTGCCTCCCAGAGAAACACTCTATGCCCCCAGCCAGTCTGAAAGGGGTCCCAAATCACCCTAGATTGTCAGGGGACAGTTTGCCACGCGTGTATTTTCACAGAGCCTTAGCACTCAAGGCAATTTTCTGATTCCTTCCTCTTGTGATACTTTGGTCTATTGACTTAGTGACCACAAATAATTTTAGCAGCTGAGAAAAGCAAACACTGGTCCCGTAGGCTGGTCAGCTGTCACGCCATCCTTGCCCTTCAGAAAGTTTCCTCATCTCTAGGTGAAGCCAGATGCTCTAGAAACTTCCAAGGAGAGTCATGGAGAAAGCAGGGTGCTCCCCGGGAATCTCCATACCCAGTCACCTGAGGGAAGGAAGTCACCCAGGCCCTGAGTTCGAGGATTCTCGTCTTCTGTTCTAGCTGCCCTCAGGAGCAAGAGTAGGCGGGGCACGGGATGGACGGGGGTGCTTCGAGGGGGCCAGATGTGAGGCAGGCACGCTCCGGGCCTCTGGCTGCCTCAGCCTTGCAAAGCTACCCAGCCGCCAGCCTCTGTGGAGGTCGGTGCTGCCCCTGCCTTCAGAACTGATGTGCCTTCGTGTCGCAGCGGGGCCAGCTTGGCTGGACCCTGGGGCATGGGGATGAGTGGACGAGGTCTGTCCAGCTCTTTGCTGAGCTTGCAAAGCAGCCAGAGTTCTCTGGGTCCTCTGTGGGCCACCTCGTCCATCCCGCTGAGGACCAGGAGCGGTCGGATGTGGAGCCCCTGCAGCCTCATGCCTGCGCCCCACACCCACATCTGCTCCCCAGGCTGCAGCAGCTTCCGCGGGGGCCCCTGTGTGTGGCTGTTCACCCACCCCTCCAGCTGCCCCTGCTGGCTGCAGTTCCCACCCCTGAGGCCTGGGCGGCAATCCGGCCGCTGTCACCGCACTTTCCTCTTCCTGCCGGAGCTGCGTGTGCGTTGGGCTGTCAAGGGCAGCAGACTGGCAGACAGCAGCAAGCAGAGTGACCAGTCTGGCCCTGGCACTCTGGGGTCACTGTCCTCGCTCCGCCCCTTGCCTGCCTTGGAGACTTGCATCACTGAACCAGAGGTGTCCGGCAGTCCTGGCACCCTGGGCGGCGGGGGAGGGTGCTTCTAACTGAGCTGGGGGTGCGCTGCACCCCAAGGCTTCCAGGGCTCTTTCGATGAAGAGCAGGGGGCTGCACGGTGGGCGCGCACACACTCGAGGGCCAGCGGCCACAGGAAGGACCCACGCCTGCGGGCGTCTGTGGCTGCCTCCCTCTGGGGGCAGCGCTGGGAAGTAACTTCCAGCCGCGGGCACCGGGCACCGTGTGGCCTGAGCGGGCGCCCTCTCTGCAGGGCCGGGCAGAGGACTGAGCAGCGATTCCTTCCTACCCTGCCCACCGGGTCTCCCGAGCAGAGCAAGACGGAAGCCAGAGTCTGCCTAGCAAGGTCACGGATCACCTGACCAAGTCCCCCGCAGCTGGGCAGCAGACGCTGCCGCTGGGTTTCAGCCCAGAGCCGCTCCGTGGGCGGGACCGTCCCCCCAGCCCGCGGCCTCCTCCCTCCCCCCCCCTCCCCGGCCGCTCCTCTGCCCTCCAGATGCGGCTGCTGCAATGCAGGCGGGAGCACCGGCCCTCGCGGGACAGTGAGCTGGAGTTGGGGCGCGCGGCCGGCCGAGTTAGCCCGGGTCGGCGGGACCCTGCCGGCCCTCGGAGCCGGCGCCTCCCGCATCTCGGCCTGGCCGGCGGGCGGCTGCGCTCGCTGCTCCCGGCAGCGGCTGTCCAGGTAGGTGCGGGCTGCGCTGTCCGCCTGGCCCACGAACCCTGGGCTGCAGGGCGGGCGGCGCCGCCTGGCCGGACCTGGCCCTGCGGAGGGTTCTCCAGGAATTCGGCGCGGTGCGAGGCGGCGGCCAGCGCTCAAGGAACCCAAGGTGCCGCTGCCCGGGCGCAGCCCGCTCGGGGGTGAAGCGGGGCCCGGGGGTCGGAGAGGGGCCGCAGAGCCCTGGGTTCCAGGACGGAGGGAGGGACGGAGGGGGACGGAGGCCTCTGGGGCTGGAGACCAGCGAAAGTGGTGAAATACAGGGGACAAGCGAGGGGGCGCAGCCGCTGGGGACAGGCTGACCGGGGCCACGGCCTCCTCCTGGACCGGGTCTGCTGCAGCCCGGGAGCCACACCTGGGCGCTGCTGCCTGAGGTGACGAGTTGTGGAGCTGGGCAGGCGGCCTGCTCCTTCCCCTCCAAGTCCTTGGGACCGGAGCGCCCTGCGCAGCCCTGGGTGACGCGGCCCTCCGGCCGCCAACCGGGAAGCTGGTTTCTCACTGGCAGCTCGGACCTGGTTGCCCAGATGGTTTATGCGGGGGAACCGAGGGGTCCGCCTCAGCCCCTCAGTGCTGCCCCAGGAGCCCCCTAAGGATGCAGTGTTTTATTCCACACCCAGCGCCTGCCACATTTTTAGCACAGGGAGCTGGGCAGCGATGAACTTGCAGGAATTCTGACCTTCACGAGCTCTCGGGTTTGCAGGCAAGCGAGCTGGAGAGGGCAGGGTCTGCACCTCCGCGGGCCCTGAGCACCCTGAGCTGGTGAGGAGGCTGGGCCCCTTGGGGTCCTCGCCCCGGGACGGGCTGGACAGTGAAGGTAGAGTGGCCACAGTTCCCGAGCGCCGGGAGTCTGTACCCTGCCTGTGTCACAGCTCGGAGCACCCCAGGCCCCCCTGGGGCATCCCACACAGGAGGGCTCAGTGCAGTCTGTTGTGTCAGCGTCCAGTGACCATGGGCAGCGTCCCTCCTCCCCCTTCCCACTCACCCGCTCTGCGGAGCCCTTGGTGACCCCCGGGCGTTCACGGGAAGGGGGAGGGGTTGCGGGGAGGGGACGAAGGTGGCAGAGGAGCCGGGCTGTGACAGTCCTTTCCTGTCCCTTTGTGCCCTGGAGCCCAAAGCCCCCGCCTCAGAGAGCTGCGCAGTCAGGGCCACTCTGCCTGCAGCCTGCCGTGGTTCATGTCAGGAAGGCTGAGCTCAGGTCTGCAGCTCCGTCCAGGGCTGCGGGTGAAACCTGACCCAGGGGCCGCTGCAGGGCCATCTGCAGCCACAGGACCCTGACAGGGCAGGCTGAGTTCCCCAGCTAGGGAGGGAGGAAGTGGGGTCCAACCCCTGGCGGCACTAGCCAGGGTACCTCTTCCTGGGGGCGGGGCCTGGTGCCCGCCCCAGGCCCCAGAAATACTTCCTGTCTTTTATTTTTTATTTTTTATTTTAAAGAGAAATACTTCCTGTCTTGAGAAAGTGTTTGACACACACCTTTAACCCAGCACTCGGGAAGCTGAGGCAGGAGGACTTCTGTGAGTTCAAGGCCAGCCTGAATACATAGCAAGACCCCGTCTCAAAAAGCAAAACACAGGGTGAGCTCCAGCAGCAGGAGCAGCGTGGGTGCAGGTGGACAAGCGTCCACAGGTGACCTCTGTTCTCGCACAGACGCCTAACTGAATGTACCTGGCAGATCCAGCTCCAACAGCTGCTGTCACTGCCCCAGGCAGCCCAGTGCACTCTGCCTCAGTCTCCCCACCTGAAAATGGGATTGGTGGTGACCCCGCTGGGCATGGTGCAGATCCCTGAGGGGGTTCCGGTGTGCGGAGACTCCGGAGCCCTGGCCGGTGACACTGTAGGGTGTGAGAGACGCAGGCGGCTAGGCGAGGCTCGGCTGCTGGCCTGGCCTGGCCCAGCGCTGTGACATCACAGGGACCCCAGCCAGCACTGCACCCAGGCCCGCCTCCCCTTTGGGGACTGAGCTGCGGGGCTGTGCCCCCAACTCTCCGGGTCACCTCCTCCTCCTCCACCTGCTCTGCTCCCCCAGGGCCAAGCGCTCGCAGGGCCTGGAGCCCGAGGGGTGGTGAGAGTTGGCACTGCCCTGCCCGCAGGCTGCCCTCGGGCCCGGCCTCTGGCGGCCGAGGCGCTGTAGGACGAGGTCCCCAAACCTCTGTCCAGCGCATTCCTCTCTGCCCAGCTGCCCACGCCTTTCTCTTCCTGGTTTTCCCTCTCACGTCCCAGCTGCGGGCGCCCCGGCTTTCCGGTTTCCGCCTCTGTTCCTCTCACCGCCCTCCTTGCCTGGGGTCTCTTCAAGCGAGTCCTGCTGCAGTGGCCTCTCAACCTCATGGCGTTGGTCCCCAGGACTGACCCATGGCTGGAGCCAGACTGTCCACCACAGGGAGAGGGACACCCTGGAGTGGACGGGACCCAGGGAGAAGTCGGGGTCGGACTCGCTGGGATAGGGGCAGGCTCCAGCCATGCTGCAGGTCCCAGCTCCTGCCGAGCGTGGGGTCTCACTCCCTCCGTGTCCCTCACAGATGTCACAGGGGGCCTGGGTCGCTCGTCAAGGCCGGATTGTAATCCTAACCCGGGCTGGTGCGGGGTCAGACCTGCTGTCCGGGGAGAGTGCTGTGTGACCGGCAGAGCCGGGCCTGGTTCCAGCTCTGTCACGGAGGTGCGGAGACCTGGACAGAGCAGCCTCTCAGTCCGGCCTCTCCGCTGCCTCTGCCCTCTTCAGCATCGGTGTTGCCAGGTTCCTCTCGTGCCTCGTGGCTGAGAGCAGCAGGGTGGGCTGACTTTCCTGGGTGCTGAGTCCTCCACTTGAAGTACTTTAATGGGCCGGGTGCAGTGGCCATAGCACTCAGGAGGCTGAGGCAGGAGGATCCCCAGGAATGAGGGGACGGCCTGAATTACACAGTGAAGCTTTGTCTCAAAAAACAAACAAAAATCCCCCAAACCAAAAATCTCTAATGGGATCTCTGCCTCTTTTCTCTCCTTTTCAGAGTCTCCAGGAAGCCGGCGGTTGAAGAGCGCCTGTGAGACCGAAGGTCGCCGCCCAGGATGGAGAAGACCGGGGGTAGGCAGCATCTTCCCAGCCAGTGTGAAGGGGGCGCGGGCACGGGAGCAGTGGGCACATGGTCCCCGGGGACGGGCGCAGTGTGACGCAGGGCAGCCCTGAGCAGGGCTCTGCTCTGTGGTGGACACTGAGGATGCCTTGTGGCCAAGTCAGCGCTGTCTCAGGCTCTGGTCACACCTGGGTCTCGGCCGTTGCATGGCCTTCAGGTGCGGCTGTGAGGTTAGAATGTCCCCTCATGTCCCCTGGGCCACGCGTGGTGGCTTGGCTGCATGTCCCTGACACACAGGGGCCCGCTGGGAATGCTCCCCCAGTGGCAGAAGGGCGCACTTGGCCGGAGCAGACGGCAGCCCCTCAGGAGGGCGGAGGGTGGAAGGTGGAGGGCGGAGGGGGACCCCGTGCCCCTGAAGGGCACTGCTCTGTCCCCAGTGTCAGCCCTACTCCTGGGTGGGGAGGAGCCCCTGGGTGGCACGGGAGGTTCTTGAGGCGCCCGAGTCCCTGCAGGGTCACTTGCTGAAGGTCACGGTGCAGAGTCCGACCTCCTGAGTCCTGAGGGACTGTCAGGAACCCGAGGGTCCGCGTCACCTTGGGTCCATGGGTCTGTCCAGCGCAGGCCGAGCCCACGAGTCTGTCCAGTGTGCCACCGCCCTGTCCCCCCACCCCGGCCCTCTCCTGCTCTTTCCGGCTCTTTGGCCACTTTCTCTGTTCTGCTTCCCCCCAGACTTGGGTGTGGACATTGAACTTCCCTGCTTTACTGTCTCTGAAGACTTGCTGGCCCGCCAGCTGCCCTTGCCTCAAGCGAGTACTGCCATCCCTCTGTCCCTGTCCTCCTGTCTGCTGTCCCCTCAGGCTGCTGCTTCTCCCCTGGCTTATTTTCTATTTCTCAGGACTCGCCCCTTGAGGGCTGTGTCCTGCTGGGAGCGTGGGCCAGAGGGTCCCTGGGAGCCCTCTGAGCCCTTCCTCGGGGTCCCCAACGCTGTCACTGTCTCCGTTGACAGTGGGGAGAGAGGCACAGGGAATGAAATGCTTTGTCCTGGGGCGCAGGTAGGGCCCACAGGGCTCAAACCCCGCTGTGTCCATCGATCCGATCAGAGCCTCATTCTGAGCTGGGAAGGTTCCCACGGCTCCCTGCCGGCCAGGTGCGTGCTGGCCCACGGCAGGTGGGAGTGTGTCCTGCGGTGTCACCAAGTCCCCGATCGAGGTGGTGTGCGCTCTCGGCAGAAATGGGTGTGAGTGCCCCGAGGCCGACGGAGCAGGGTGCCCAGCTCAGAGCGGGCGTGAGAGCGTGTGCGTGCCAGTGCGTGGCTGTGAATGTGTGTGCAAATGTGCGTGTGCCACTGGGGGACACACTGGTCATGCTGCACCCCGAGGGCTGCCACCCTGGCCTCTCCCGGAAGGCACAGCTCTGGTTGGCGCTGCCAGCCCTGTGTCCGGGCTGCTCCAGGCAGCGGGGTACGCAGGTGTCACCACTGCAGGAAGGCAGGAAGCAGATGCCGAGCAGCGGCCCTGAGGAGGGTGGTGGCCTTGGCCAAGTGTGACATGCCTAGTGATGTCACCAGCTCCTGGGGACCTGGCCGAGCGTGTGGGGAGGGCAGCCTGGGACCCGGAGCAGGGTGCATCCATCACCCCTGCTGACACCACGCTGTGCTTCCGGGCAGGAGGAGGACGCTGCGGTGAGGGCCGGCCTGCCCTCCTCTGCACCCCAGGGGCCGGGTTTCTGCTCAGTGGCTCAAAGCCCAGGGCCATGTGCACTCACGAGGTGCTGGTCTGGTCTGGCCCAGGCAGCTCACATGATGACTCGGCAGCCCGTGTCTGGTTGGCTCGGCCTTCTCTCTGGGGAGGCCTGCATGTCCCTTAGCACAGGGGTCCCGGGGTGCGCAGGTGGCATGGTCAGCAGGGAGGTAGACAGCTCTGTCGCCCGCTGTCCCCAGTCTGGAAAAGCCAAGGTGGGGCACAGCCGTGCCCGCCTTCTGCGACTGGTCCGTGTCCTTCCACACCATCCCATCTCCCACCTAGGCCGCGTCAGCAGCCGCCGGTTCCGGTGCCCCATCTGGTCCTCAGGGGGTTGCTCCTTTTGCGGTCACAGGTCTCAGCTTGCTGCAGGCCTGGAGGTGGCTGAGACCCAGCTCCCACCCACTCCCACTGAGTCTTCCTGCGCCTTCCGCCCCGCCCTGCCCTCAGGAGCCCTGGCCCCGGCATCCCGCAGGCTGCCCCTTCTGGCTTGCCCTCTGACCCTCTGAGCAAAACGTCTGTCCTGCCCGTTGCTGCACAGCAGTGGGAATCCATGGGGAGGGGCTCCCCACTCCTCCCCCTCGCCTGGCATGGGCTGGCCAGGGCCGGCATCTCCCCTCTGGGCACATCTTGGGGCCGTGGGAACAGCCCCCAGGGCTGCTGCAGGGAGCTGGACTTCTTATATGGGCACTGGGGGGCCATGGGCTCAGGGTGCCTGGGACATGCAATCTGTCAATGCCATCTTGGGGATTACATGATTACAGGGGTGGGACGGAGGTGCCATCTTGGGGACAGCCACCTGGCTTTATCCCTGCCCTGTGGAGACTCAGCCTCTGGTCCAAGAAAACACTTCCAGGGAAGCTGGAAGACTAAGGGGCAGAAGACACCCTGTGCATGGCTCTGTCACCTCCCTGGCCACGCTGCACGCCGCTCCTGGCCTGGCGCCACCTGATCAGGCGCCATACCTGCCTCACCTCAGCCCCTGGGTCCTCACCGTACACAGGTGCTCAGTAAGGAGACCCAGGTGCAGGGCCAAGCTACGGCTGCTCGTGATTTTGCCCAGAATGGAGGGCTTGATCGGCCACAGGGCCCTCTGCGTGGCCAGCAGAGTCCCGCCGTCTCTGGGTGAGGCCTCCGTGCTGTGTGCCTGGGCTTCCAAGACACTGACTAAAGCAGTGATGCGTATGGAGTGAGAATGCTGCACAGGCCAGTGCTGCAGGGGCCTGTGTCCCTCGTGAATTAATCAAGCCTCGTAACAAGCTTGCCGGTTGCTGTTTCCACGTTTGGAAGAGGAGCCACCGGAATCGAGGTCATTTCCCCGAGTGGGAGCACTGACCAGGCTCCGGACTCTGCGTTCCTGAGCTCTTCTGGGCTCAGCTTGCTCGCAGCGTGTTTAGCAGAACACCATGGGAACTAAGGATGTCCCATGAGGGACACGGGAGGGACGAGACTGTCCTCCGAGGAAGAGGGGCTTGGAGACGAGTCCCCAGGGGCTCTGGACGTCTCCTGTGGGCCAGGCGGTGACGCTGCCCGAGAGCCAGGCAGATGGTTCCCGTCCCCACGCCCTGTGGCCAGGCGGCACTGAGAGTGCTGGGGCCTTGGAGGACGCCCGGCTGCCCACCTCCCTCCCCACCTTTCCTCCGGTGGGGCTGTCTGTCGGATGTGGGGTTTGTTTGCTGAGCGCTGAGCAGTTTTGGGGGTGGAGAACCTCAGCTCTGCTCCTGCTCTCTGCTCTGGCATCAGAAGGTGCTTAAATGGTGAAGAAGGTGTGGCCCATCAAGTCCTCCGGCTTTGGCAAGATTTGCCAGCAGCCACCTGAGTAACGCCACGAAGACTGTGCGCCTGTCCTGTGAGGCTGTCCACACGGCGGCTGCCGCTCGGCACAGCCCCTGGCTGACAGCTGCAGCTCCGCGGACAGCGCAGGGAATCTGTTCGGGTGCCACTCGGGCAGGTTCCCAGCAGCTGAGACACACAGGGCCCCAGTGCTGCTGCCCCACCCCGCGTCCCTGCGCCCGATCCAGTGGGCGCCTGCCTAGTGCCACCGGGAGACCAGACCCGGCCACAGCTGGGACCCAGGACGGTGACGAGTCTCTTGTGATGGCGCCGAGTCAGAACTCCCGCTCCTCAGGGGCCTTGGCCTGTAGTTCTCGTGCGCTCTCTGCTTCTCCTTGAAAAACGCTTGATTGGCGCGTGTCTGTGGTGTGTGACGGTGACATTCACGCCTTCCCTCTCCTCTCTGCATCCCCACACCCTCGCCCCTCCCAGAGCGTCCCCGTCCCCGTGAATTATCCACTCGTGGGCTTCTCCCGCGGGAAAGGCTGTGTGGCATTTCTCTCCGTGTCCGATGCCTCACTGTGTGCTCCCGTCTCCCAGCCCAGGACCCGGCCTCGCCGCGGGATGAGCAGAAGGGCGCCCCGAAGAGCTGCCCGTACTCGGTGGAGACACCATACGGCTTCCGCCTGGACCTGGACTTCCTCAAGTATGTGGACGACATCGAGAAGGGCCACACCATCAAGCGGGTCCCGATCCACCGGAGGCCCAAGCAGGCCGAGTTCAGCACCTTGCCCCGCAACTTCAGCCTCCCTAGCAGTGGCGTGCGCCCCCCGGCTGCCCTCCTCCAGCAGCCCTGGTCCCCCGAGAGTCCCAGGAAGGTGTCCCTGGGACCGCAGGAGCAAACCCAGCCTCCAGTGCCACGAAACAGCAACCCCCAGACCCGGGCCGGGGGCAGCGAGCTGAGCCACCCCAGGAAGGCCCTGCTGGCCGAGGCTGCTGAGCAGGGGGAGGATGCAGTGCCCAGCCGAGCAAGTGCCCGGCCCCAGCTCCTGCGGGCGTCCAGCATGCCGGCCACACTGTTGCCCAGCAGGGCCTTGGAGGGGACCCCCACACCCCCGGCGCCTCCTCCATTGCAAGACACAGGTGGCGCCTGGGACGAAGCCTTTGGGCCTGCAGAGGAGCCTGCAGATCTCCCCAGCCCCAGGCCGGGGGCGTCAGCTGCCAAGACAGCCACGGATCTGGGAGACCAGGTGCTGGGGGTGCCCAAGGAGTCCGAGCCCCCCACTGGAGAGACACAGGCTCCAGATCACCCGTCTCCTCCAGGCCCTCCGCTACCCCTGCAGAACGCGCCTGTGGTCCCAGAGGACCTGGGGGCTGAAGGCCAGATGGGTGGCACACAGCTGGTGTCCACGCCCGGCTCCTCCACCCCGAGCCCCCCTCCTCTGCCATCGCCAGTCCCCGAGAGCGAGCTGGCCCTGGAGGACATCGAGCCCAGCATCGGTGAGCTTCCCCTGCCGCCTCCGCCGCTGCAGGTGGCCGTGCAGAGCGTGGGTGTGCGGGTCACTGAGGAGGCCCCGGGCCTGGATGGCAGCCTGGGCCAGCAGCTCCGGGCCCTGCAGGATGAGCTGGCCAGCCGCGCCGAGGAGCTGGCCGGGATCCGGGCAACTCTGGAGGCCAAGGAGCAGAGGATTCGCGAGCTGGAGGGCACGGTGGCCCAGCTGGAGGAGAAACTCAGCCAGGACACCCAGGGTCCCCAGGGCCGCATGGACGCTGCAGTGGGCACCGACCCTGTGTGTGGCCCGCACCGTGTGGAGACTCGAGACAAGGGTGTCGGGGTCGCCCTTCTGAGCCCTGCAGACTCTGGGAGCCAGGGAGCCCTGCGGGAGGCGGGGAGCCTCCTCTGGGTGATAGACAGCGCCCCGCCAGGGGATGGACGCCCAGCCCAGCTGTCCCTGCCCCAGCGACCCTGGCCTGTCCCTGCCTCCCCCGTGCACAGCTGCTTCTCCACGGAGCTCAGAATCCAGGAAACGGCTGGCTTGCAGCAGGAGGCCGACGAAGGCCTGGCTGCAGAGGGCACCTCGGGCAGTGATGGGGAGGCTGCCCCGGTGGCCAGGGAAGGGGCCGGGCAGCCCGGGTCCCCGCCGGACGCCGTGCTGGGGCAGTACGTCCAGAAGATCCAGGAGCTGCTGCAGGAGCAGTGGAGCTGCCTGGAGCACGGCTACCCCGAGCTGGCCAGCGCCCTGCGGCAGCCGGCGTCCAGGCTCAGCAGCACCCGCGGCCAGCTGCTCAGCTCGCTCAGCCTGCTGCTGTCGGCCTGTGCGGCCCAGAGGCCCCAGCAGGAGCCAGCAGGGCGCCCGGCACCCGCCCCACCACCTGCTTCCACGCCGGCCCCCGGTGAGTCCCCACGAGGCGTCGGGGAGGGGCTCCCCGTGTGCGGGCGTTTGCATGAGGGCCTTGCGGCTTGAGAGCTGTGGGGAATCCTGGTCTGTGCAACCCTGGGGTCCTGGGAGCTCCCCTCTGTCCTGGCTGGAAGGTTGGATCCAGCTGCAGGGCACAGCTGCACAGGTAGAACAAGCCACGAAGATGAGGTAGGGTGGCCTGGCCACGCTCCTTTGCCCAGCTGTGGCCTGGGCAGCTGGTGAGCGCAGGGGCGGGTCCCACTTACTTCATGCAGACGCAGGATCCAGGAGGATGAGGACTAGGAGAGAAGGAGGGGGAGGCCCTGGCCACGTGCCCCTCACCCCTTCCCCCTTCCTGGCCCTGGCCACCTGCTTTCCCTCTGGCCTTCGCACATCAAAGGCTCTCTGTGGCCTGGGTTTGGAGAAACATTGTTTAGCTCACAGTTTGTAGAGGTTTCAGTCCATAATTGGCTGGCTGCAAGGCAGGGTGGCATGGCAGAGGAGCACTGCAGAGGACAAACAGTCCATGGCAGGGCAGAGGGATGCAAGTGATAAGTGACAAGCAATGACCACAGCAGCACTTTGTGTCCCTTATATTTTATACTCATCACACCCTTAATCCTGGCATCAGACTGTGAATCAATTCCAGCATCACACACTCTAGATTTGTCACCTCTGAAGAGCCCCACTCTGACTGCATGAGGCTTTGGGGGACATCCACACACCGCCAGGACAGCACTCACACCACACGGCCTCACAGGGGTGCCCGGAGCCACACGTCACCACACACAGAGTGGTGTCACTGACCAGTGCAGTCCTGCCAGCGCTGACCAGAAAGCCCGGGCTCTGCAGAGCCCCCAGACACGCAGCGTCCATGGTCTGGGCTGTGCCTGGGCTCTTCACACCTGCAGCCTGTGTCCCCGGTCCCGCTCACCTGTGATGTTGTCTGCCTAGAGATCTCTCCGTCGACCAGCCTCAAATCCATAATGAAGAAGAGAGACCACGGCTTCCGTGCGGGAGGGAATGGGACCAAAAAGAACCTACAGTTTGTTGGGGTTAATGGTGGGTAAGCATCGCCTGTGGCGCGCACATGCCCTCCCTGTCCTCCCTTCCGTGGTCCCCGTCCCCGGGGAGCACCTGGTTTCCTCCTCCAAGGCAGGTGTCACCCCAAGACCTGGAGCTTCTGTTCCATGTCAGGCATTTGGCCGGGGCGCTGGTCCTTGGGAGCTGCTGCTTTTAATACGCCTTGGCCTCCATGGCGCCTGGGGCCAGGACTTGGGGGGATTTAGGGGTCCATGAGCCCTTTCGGGGCGGCCAAGACCCAAACCACAGCACTAAACCTGGCACAGGGTTTGGGGATTTGCTGAACCTCACCTCTTGTCCGTAGAATCACTCTTCCTTTACGTGCTGCAAGCCAAAGCCAGGCTGGGGCGGCGCAGAACACACTTGTGCTGACGTGGCCCCGGCCATGCCGTCTGTGGCCCAGGGCGTGGGTGCTGGACCCAGTACAGTCCCGGACTCCTAGTGAGCCGTCCCCCTGGGATGTAGACGCTTGGGTAGAATCTTACGGGCCACCAGGTGTGCGTGCAGCACGTGACTGCTTTCTAAGTCAGTCCCAGCCTTTGCGTGCCAGGTGGAGGGGCAGCGTGAGTGACATCAGGTGCCTGTGTTAGATCCCGGGCCAGTCGGGAAGCAAAGAGGAGGGTGACACGTGGGGCGCTTCCTGGTGCCTAGGAGGCTGGGACAGCACTGGAAGCCAGTGGGGCTGGTGTCTCGATGGGAGGTCCCATGAGGAGCAGCAGAAGTGACAGTGGGGTGGTCACAGGCAGGCGCTGCTCCCCCTTCTGCTGCCAGGTAGCCCTGTGGCCAGTGAGATGCCATCTGCGAGAAGAGCCATCCTCACCTGGAGGCCCGACACAGGGCCCCGTGACCTCTGTGCCTCCTCTGGAGGGAGCAGGTCACGGTTCCTGCAGCGGCCTGGCTGCTGGCCTTTGAGGCTTGGAGTGCGGAGTGTGCTGGTCCCGTGCAGCGGCCTCAGCTGTGGGGACACAGGCAAGCTCTGGGCAGCGTGGCCCTGGTCCTGGACCTCGGTGTGACTAGTTTGGGTGCGGGGCACACTCAGGAAGGTGCAGCTCTAAGGGGCTCCGTACACGGCACGGGTCTGAGGGCCCTTCCTTCGCCCTGCCACAGCCCTTTCCTGTCGTGTCCACCGTTCTGGCCACTGTTGGATATAATATCCGGTAATGTGTCCCAGCTCACTGAGCACAAGGACTTCCGGGGAGCTGCCCGGAAGCCGTGCTAAGCCAAGTGCTGTGGTAGTGTCACTTGTCCCCGCCTATCCATCCCAGAAGCACCAAGCGCAGGAGAGGAGAGACATGGGTTTAAGCAGACAGGGGCCAGGCTGGGCTTGCAAACCCAGGCCCAGGGCCTCAGGCAAGGGCACTGCTCGGAGAGAGCATTTTAGGGGCCTGGGGGAAGCCGAGGCCAACGGTCCCTGTGGCTGTGTCCTTCACTGGCATCCTTCACTGGCGTCAGGGAACCTTCTGTGACCCTCACGTCACCACGCAGTAGGGTTCCCAGGCTCAGCAGAGAACCCTGCCATGTGGAGCCCCAAGTTCCCCCATTGCTGTCCAGGGCAGGTGGTGGGAAGGGTCCCCTTCCACAAGGAGGACAGGACTTTTCCAGCTTCTCAGGGAATTCATAGGGGAATTCCAGAAGCAAACGGCTCTGAGGCCTCAGCCTGTGAATGCATGTTAGAGCACCGTCCGTCTGTTACCTTTCCCCCATGGCCTCCAGTACGAGAGCCGGAGCTCTGCCCACCGGCTCTCACCTCGGACCCTGGTCCTGCAGGTGTAGGCGCAGAGGGTGTGGTGAGCAGGGGGCTGCTGGCTGAGGCCCACTGCCCGCGGTGGTGCTGACCCAGGCAGGAAGGATGGACACAACCTTGCCCCCTTCTGCAGCTACGAGACTCCCTCCAGCGAGGAGACCAGCGGTGAGGACAGCTCCCCTGAGGACCTGTCTGACAGCGAGGCCGAAAAGAGGTGCAGCGACCCAGAGTGCCCGAGGGATGGGGACACCCACACTGAGCAGGGCCACCCTGAGGCTACCCACAGCACAGCCCGCGAGAGTGGGACTGAGGAGGGAACTCCCCACCCCACGCCTGAGAGGTGAGGCATGGGGGTGAGTAGCGGGGGCGAGGGTGAATGTCTTTCTGTCCACCCACCCACCACATACTCCCATTCATTCATCCATTCATCTGCCCATCCATTCCACCTATCCACCTCTTTATCCATCCACATCTACTCATCCACCTACCCACCCATCCACCTACCCACCCATTCATCCATTCATCAACCACCCATCCATCCACCCACACAACCACCCCCATCCATCCATCCATCCATCCACCCATTCATCAATCCCTCTCACTCATCTGCTCATCTATCCATCCAATTCATTCATCCACCCATTCTCCCATCCTCACATTCATCTATCCATCCATCCACCCACCCATCTGTCCACCCATTCATCCATCCATCCACCTATCCACCCATTCATCCATCCACCCACATACCCACCACCCATCCATCCATCCACCCACCCACCAATCCATCCACCCATCCATCCAGTCATTCATAGATCCATCCATCCACCCACCCATCTGTCCACCCACTCATCTATCCATCCACCCGTCCATTCATCCACCCATCCTTCCATCCATCCTCCCACCCACCCATCCATTTGCCCACCAACACATCTATACATTCATCTATCCAGCCCATTCATCAGTCCATCCATTCTCCTCCTCTGCTTGTCTATCCATGTATTCATTTATCCATCCATCCAAACATCCATCCATCCACCCACCCAGTCATCTGTTCATCCATCCCACTCATCTGCTCCTCTCTCTATCCATCCATACGTCCACTTGTCCACCTACCCACATGGCAGTGTCTACAGAGTTTGTGTTTCCCACACTGTCCGGACTGGACAGATGTGACCTCTGCAGTCACAGACATGTCAGGATTGACCTCTCCATGTGAAGCCAGTGTCCCCTCACCCTGGCAATGGAAGAACCTCGTGACTGTTATCATGTGAGGGCCCCCGCACTGCAGATGTGGAGACTGAGGCACAGAGGTGTGGCAGTACAGCCAGCAGCGTGGCTCTGCTGCCAACCCCATTGGCCACGCGGACACAGCCCCATCTTGTGCAGCACATGCTGCCACTGCAGTGGTCATGGCCCACCTCTGCGGAAGCCAGGTTTGTCAGTGGTGGCCGCCTCAGTTTCCCCATCTGAACAGTGAGGATCGCAGTGGCCTGAGGAAGGCCAGCCCTGCCCAGCGTTGGGTACACACTGGGCCCCTCTGCCCTGGCCACACAAAGCAGGGTGGGGGCCATCACACGTCTTTCAGGACCGTCCTGTGGCCAGGCACCGTTGCCATCCCCTGGTTTCTGTGGACGGCGGTGTTTCCCGGGTAGTGGAAGAGGAGGCGTAAGCCTGTTCCCTGCCAGAGTGACGGCGTGTGCGGTTCCTGCTGTTCTCTCTAGGTGCAAACCCTCGGGAGAGTTCCTCGGCGCCTGCCGGGCCCTGGGCCAACACCCGCCGGAAGCTGTGGCCACTGACCCGCTCTTGGTACTGCCCTTTCTCCTCACCACGTGAAGACAGCTGGGGGCAGTGTGGGGGTCCTGTTGGGGGGGCAGAGTCTGGGGCACGGAGCAGGCTGAGGTGGTGCAGGGGCTGCACGTGGGGGTGGCCCAGGGTCTCCGGAGCAGGCAGCACAGCCGGAGGGTCTGTGATCAGGCATCTAACCACAGGGCGCCTAAACCACGCATGGCAGCCGGTCACCTGGTGAGGGCCGCATCCCTGGTCCCTGGTCCCTACCCCACCTCCTCTCTGAGGGTGGCACCCATGTCCAAAGCGTGTCACTGCAGCCCACGTGGCTGTCGGCGGGCTCGGGGAGGTGAAGGTGAGGCAGAAGCACCCCGAGCTGGCTTGTCCTGGGCTCCTGGCTGGGGAACCCCGTGGAACTGGACTCTTCTGGGGTCTCAGGGACCAAGCTTGAACACCGTCAGCCAAGAGTGGTTCCGTGTGTCCAGTCGGAAGTCGTCCAGCCCTGCCGTGGTGGCCGCCTACCTCCTCGAGGTGCGGCCGCTGTCTCCGCACCTCCTGAAGCTGCTGGTCAACCTGGCGGACGGCAACGGGAACACGGCGCTGCACTACAGCGTGTCCCACTCCAACTTCCCCGTGGCAAAGCTGCTGCTGGACACTGGTCAGTGCACTTCCCCCGTCATCCTGGGGCCTCCTCTGGGGCCACCTGCTTCTTTTAAGAGATAGGGTCTTGCCATGTTGTCCAGGCTCTCGGGCTGAAGCAATCCTCCCGCCTCAGCCTGCCAAGTAGCTGGGACTATGCTAAGGGCCAGTTTTGCACCACACGTTTCCAGTACGGAAATTCCTCCCCGAGTCCCCTGCATGCCAGGAGCTGGACCGGTCATTTTGTTGGTGTCCCAGGGCCCCTCCTGCGCCGCTCCTGCCATGCGGTTGAGGAAACCCTTTCCTCCGAGTGAAACTTACCGGGCCGCGGTGCCAGGTGTGCAGAGTGCTCTGTGCTTGGCCTGTTCCAGCCCAGAGCTGTGTCACTCGGCCCCGAGATGGTCACCACTTCCTGTCTCCTTACAATGGGTCTGAGAAGGCCGCACTCACCTTCTCGTGACCCATGACCGCCTGAGGCCCACGGCTCCACTAGGTGCTGTGGACATGGGAGCGGCTGATCTCTGTGCCCCTTCTGTGGCGTGGGAGCCGTGGCCCCGGGAGACCCCTGTCCTGCGGTCACCACTGAGAGTAGACACGGAGCCCACTCCCCGCTCAGCCCTGTCCCAGCCCCAGGAGGGGCCATGCCTCGCTCTGCGCCCCCCAGGCCCTTGTGCCCAGCTCGGAGCAGACACCAAAGGTCAAAGGATAAAGTGCAGCTGCCTGCGGTGGGCAGGGCGCCTGTGCTGTCTTCCAGGACGGCACTGAAAGGTGACATGAGGACCCCGGGGGCTGCTGGCCCCAGCCACCTCAGCTTTTCCAGGTCTGAGGCCTGCTGTCCCCAAGGTGTGTTTCTGTGAGGACCCCGGAAACCCCTGCCTGTGAGGTGGCTGTGCCCCCGCCCCCCGCAGGGCGGGTGCACTGCGGAGGACACTGTGGAGACCCCCCCAGACCCGAGGCTCCTGTGCTCAGCGGCAGCACCAGGACTGGGGCGGTTTCCACCATGGTGGTGGCGTCACTTAAAATGCCAACCCTCACTCTGTGTGACCTGACCGCTCTTGTGGTGAGGGGCTGGGGAGCCAGGCCACGGGACAGTGATTTTGGGGTGGGGGGATTTGAGACAAGGTCTCACTATGTAGCCCTGGCTGGTGTTGAACTTGTGGCCACCTTCCTGCCTCAGCCTCCTGAGTGCCCAGCTTACAGGTGTGTGCTGTTGTTTTAAATTCTCGCTGGCTGCATGGTCTTGACACAGAGGCTCGAGTTCACTCTGTGTGGAATATCCCTCATTGTTTCAATGTAAGAGTGACCGCAGTGGCGGCGTCCGGCTGCCCTGGTCAGCGGTCTGGCTCCTTCTGCAGGGGTCTGCGCCGTGAACCACCAGAACAAAGCCGGCTACACCGCTGTGATGATCACACCCCTGGCTTCCGCGGAGACCGCCGAGGACATGGCCGTGGTCCGGCATCTGCTACGCGAGGGGAACGTGAATATCCAGTCCACACAGGTGGGTGGGGGGACCTGATCCTGCCTGAGCGGGTGGGGCCCTGCTGACCCTGGGCGCTTTGCATCCCGGGAGCCCAGGGTCCTGTCCTGTGGCAGCCAAAGCTGTGGAAGGCGGGGAGACCATGGGTCAGGGTGGGCTTTGTGAGCCGCTGCCTCCTGTCCTGGGTGCCCCAGGGTGACCTCGGCCTTGACCAGGGCCCCTGACCAGGCCGAGATCCTGGAGGGCCCTGATGTCACCCTGTGTTTCCCCAAAGGCTTCAACACACTCACGGGCCTCAGCCTGATGGAGAGGATTGGGGCACACAGGAGGGCCGCTTCTCAGTCCTGGGGCTGTGGGGAGCCCCCTTTCCCAGCCTCAGTTTCCCCAGAGAGCCACTATACAGTGGCAAGGGCGTGGCTGCCTCTCAGTCCCTGAAGCAAGCAGCTCTCACCCGCCGTGAGCCCTGGCTCCTGGCCGGGCAGGGTGGGCACAGCGTCGCAGGCACGTGGACCACGTCCTTGCTTCGGAGGCCTGGTGCGGGCCAGGCTGGGAGGGCGCCTGCTGTCCAAGCCCGTGGGGCCTGCCTCAGAGTGGATGGGACTCGGGCCGGGAGCAGGGTGGGTTGCTCTGCTAGCTTCAAACACTGAGCTAAGCTGGCTTGAAGTGGGGTGCTGGGGTGCAGCTCAGGGTAGAGCAGAATGGCCTGGGTTACACAGGAAAGGGTTACTGTGGTTCACGGTTCTAGAAACTCAGTACGTCATCTTGGTGCCAGTGCCTCGGGCCTGTGGCAAGACAGAGCCCCACGGTGGCAATGCACAGCCCACAGGGCTGCTCACTAATGGGGGCCAGGGAGCAAAGAGAGGAAAGGGCGGGCTCAACAGCCCCTCTTAGGCCACACCCCATGACATCACTTCCTCCCCACCAGGCCCCGCCTCCTACAGGGCACGCACGCTGCTGACAGGCGTTGTGGGGACACTTGCCCACACTGTACACTCACGGTGCAGGAGGGGAGCCCCAGCTCAGGAAGCCTAAGCCAGCCTGAACTTGTCTCAAAGGACAGGCATACTTCCTGCCGCTGCCCACTTTACAGACCTCTTGGAGATAATTCAGAACAAAGGGCAGACCGAGCTGGGTTCCCAGGGTGTGCAGGAGGGCGAGGAGCCCCCTGGAAGCAGTCTGAGCCCCACAAGCCCCTTTGCACCACATGCCTGAGTGACACCAGAGTGGCCTGGTGGCCCCCTGGGGTGCAGCTCTGGCACCACTGCTGCCACTGTGGTCACCCCGCTCGGATGCGTTGCTGTCTTCCTACACAGCCCGTGGGGGCACCCGCCCATCACCATCACCCCGCTCTTCTCAAGGGCAAACAGGACCTGGGCCACCAGGGATCGCTAAGGACTTCACAGCTGTGTGTCCCTGCTGCTCCCTGGGGCCTCCGTGCTAACAGCCAGTGTCCCAGCACTGTGGGAGGCTGAGACATGAGGATGGCAAGTGTGAGGACAGCGCAGGCAGTTCGGTGGCTTAGCAAGACCTTGTCTGAAATGGGGGGGGATGGGAAAGAGAGAAAGAGGAGAGAGAGAGAGAGAGAGAGGAGAGAGAGAAAGAAAGAGAAAGAGAAAAAGGGAAGACAGGAAGCCGGAAAGGCTGGAGCCAGCTCTATGCCAAGGCCCGTGGTTCTGCACTGCCAGTGGGTGGCTTTACACCTGGACAGCCAGGGCCCAGCACAGACCTCGCTGTGCCCTGGGTGGGTATGGAGAGGCCGGGCAGAGCCCTCGACCTCCCTCTGTCCCTTGGCCGTTCCCACAGGGGCACCAGGCTCAGGGAGGGGAGAAAGGAGGGCCGTCCCTGTCCCTGGCAACGTCCTGATCCTGAGAGTGGGGGACCCAGTGACAGGTGGTGGGCACGTGGGGCCCCGGGATGCCAGGGACACTTGGCCTCCGGTCACGTCTCAGGCAGCAGGGCCAGCTCACTGTCACTGTGCTGCTGCAGGGAGGCCAAACGGCGCTCATGCTGGGCGTCAGCCACGACCGCGGGGACATGGTGCAGGCGCTGCTGCACTGCCGGGCGGACGTCAACCTGCAGGACCACGAGGGCGCCACGGCCCTCATGCTGGCCTGTCGCCATGGCAACGCAGACCTGGTGCGGCTTCTCCTGGCACAGCCCTCCTGCGACAGCAGCCTGGCTGACAGGGTGAGACAGTGGCGGTGGGCTGGGCGGGGGACACTGGTGGGAAGGAGGGCGGAGGCAGTGAATGCTGGGAGCACGGGAGCCGGACGGCCGCAGCCCCACCCCAGGACGTGCCCGGGCCTGGCCGTCCCGACCCACCAGCTGTGGGCAGTGGTCCAGACAGGCCAGCTCTGCTGTGCGGTGGGGACTGTGCAGCCGGACGGAGACAACCTGACGGCTGTCCCGAAGTCACTAAAGGGTAGCACCTCTCTGCCACTGACCAGCCCTGCTGGGCGGTGGGGTCCACTGAGCCAGGCTGCTTGACAGCCGCTTCTTCTGTTGGTTTCCTAGGGTTTCTTTTTTTTTTTTTTCCTTTTTTTTGGGTACCAGGCATCGAACGCAAGACCTTTTGCTTAGCAGACAAGTGCTTGAGCCGCTGAGCTAGGTCTCCAGCCTGGTTTTGTGCTTTTGAGACAGGGTCTCAATATGTAGCACAGGCTCGTGCTCCTCCTGCCTCAGCCTCCCAAGTGCAGGGAGCCTGGGCAGGCGCCTGCTACACAAGCACCTGTAGGGTGACAGTGACGGCGATGGTGACTTCAGCAGCGGGTGCGTACACGAGCACTGGTGTGGCTGCTCAGCAGAGCCGCTCCGCTGTGGTCCACACAGAAGCCCGGGCTCCCCGCTGGGCCCCAGGCCCAGCCTCAGCTCCCGCTGTCAGGGACTCTGGTGTCCACCGTGGGTTGGGCTGCTCCTCCCTCCTCAGCCGACTACCCAACGACCAGAGTCTCCGGGTCCAGACCACGCCTAAGGTGTGCGAGACCCTGCTGTGCGTCCCGGCTGGGCTCTTGGGGTCCGTCCCGCACAGGCCTGGACAAACTCAGTGTGCGCAGCGCCAAGCCCCTCTAGCTCGGTCATCGCCCCGCACTGCTGCCAGGAAGTCCAGTGTCATAGGCCATGCGCCAGACTTCAGGTGCCCCGGACACCACCGCCCACCCTGGCAGCCACCCCACCTCAAGCTCTCTGACCAGCCCGGTCACACTGCGTTTATCACTTGTGGGGCTGCAGGCCCGTGATGGTGGTGGCAGTGGCAGGGACTCCGCCCCAGCTGTGAAGCTGGGCATTAACTCTTGCCTGCCTCAGAAGTGGATTTCTCACATTTCTGGAAGCGATTTTGAGGCTGCAGCAGAGAATGAGGCAGGACTCGCTGGCGCTGCTCACTGGCTACATTTACATTCTGCCGCCACGTGGGGTGTTCAGCAGCCCCCCAAAATAACTGCAAGTGTATCCTTGGCTGCTAAGGGTCACTTTGACCACTGAGGCATTATCATTTAGATTGCAGAGCCTGGGAGCGGGAGGCTGAGGCAGGAGAATCCCAAGTAGAAGGCCGGCCTAGGCAAGTGAGTCCCTTCAAACACGGGATGGGGGGCGCTGGCGAGGTAGCTCAGGGTAGGTACAGTGCTCGTCTACACACGTGAGATCCTAGCAAAAAACAAGAGTAAAAGCTGGATGGGCACGCAGCTTTCCCAGCCAGCCGGTCCCAAGAGTTTCTCTGGCGCGGGCGCCGCCTGGGTTTCGCGCGCTCGTTGTGGCCCCTCGCCCCCGCCGCCGGGTGACGCCGTCTGCCCTTCTCCCCCGCAGGCTGGCCGCACCGCCCTGTCCATCGCGCTGCAGTCGCCGGCCCACGCGGAAATCGCAGGGCTGCTGCGGGCCCACGCGGGGCGGCCTGGGCGCCCGGGTCCAGAGCGGAACTGAGGCCGGGACAGCGTCGCCCAGGGGGACGCGCCCGCCGAAAGGAGCCGCCAGGGGCCGGCAGCTCCCCACCGCGGTGCGTGGCCGGATCCTCGCCTGGCTCCGGTGCCGACCCCACACCCGCGGCCGCCGTGTCCGACCCGGTGACCGCACACGCGCCCTGCGGAAGGTTCGGGCGCCCCCTGGAGGCCGGGACCGGCCAGCGCCCCTCTGGCCGGCGCCGCCCGGGCGGACCCGACTCGTACAGGACGGACCGAGCGGAGGCGCGCGGGCCACGACCTGGAGCGCGGGGCTGGGCAGGGCGCGCGCTCCGAAGACGCATCGTGGGCAGAGGCGGGGCCGTGGCGCCCCAGCCCTGGAGGAGCGCGAGCTTCCCCGGAGGGCGTCGCTGTCCTTAGAGACGCGGCCTGCGCCGCTCATGGGCCGCGGGGGGCGGCCCCTGCTCCAGCCCAGCGCCTGCCGGGCCTCGCGCGCACTGCCCAGACCAGCGCTCCTCCAGGCCGGCTGTGGACGCGTTCTTTCCTAGTCTCCTGTGCGGACACTGCACACCAAGGGCTGAAAGGCCTGCGCCCGCAGTGCGCCCCCGCTTCCCAGAGGCGGGCGGCGGGCGGCGGGCTCACCGCGACCCCCCCCCCGCGCCTCCTTTGCTGTCTGCAAGGCGCAGATCAGCAGGCCGCCCTCAGGAGGGGCGGGGAGGCTGCGCACGCTGGGCTGCAAGCGGAACGGTGCCCGCCTGGCGCTGCTCGCCGGGAGAGCGGAGGGGGCCGAGCGGTGCTTCCCGTGCTGGTTCTGATCTCGGAGCGGGGAGCCGCCGTCGGTGGACGCCGCAGGCCGCCTTGCCGTCCTCGCTGTGCCTCCGAAGTGCAGGGGGCGAGGACCGGTGTCCGGGGGCCCTGGGGACGCCGGGCCACACTCGAAGGCTCCGGGCTGTCCTGGGGCCTGTGTATTAAAACGCTAACCTCCGTCTCCGGTCTGAGCGTTGTTTCTCTGCGCTCGGTCCTGAGCCTCTTTCTGGCGGCAGAGGCCGAAGTCCCCACAGCGTGCAAGGTGCGGGGGGGGGGGGGGGGGCG
>PVJX010008284.1:0-66493 GCA_004027295.1 Dolichotis patagonum | reverse complement strand
CAGACCCGGCCCAGATGCCGATCTCCAGGCAGTTCCCTGTGGATGAAGAGCGGGCCTACGAGTCCCAAAGAGTCGCACCGAGATGCAGGTCTGCACAGACTTTCGACCCAAACAGCCCAGGCCACTCTACGGGTCCGAGAGTTTCGGGTCCCAAAGAGACAGGCCAAGATGCTGCTTTCTGGGAGACTTCCTGGGGGTGAAGCTGCATTTATATTTCAGTAGAGATATGTAAGAGGGATAGGATGTGGTCTCATTTGTGTATCTGTTTGGATGAAGACCCCTAGAGTCAGACAGTAAAGGTATGACAAGGCCTTGGTAGAGGTCGACCTAGAAGTTCTCCAGTGTTCTTTCCAGCTTCCCTTGATGCATTTCCCAGTGGATGCCTCCTGTTGAGCTCAGATCTGCTCTTCACATAATTAGGGGAGACACTAAGGTGGAGATGATAATTATATAAGTGTTGCAATTAGAATGTAGCCTTGGGTTGGATTTCTCAGTTTCTTCAAAGATCCACTTCTGGGTACTAACGAAAAAGTAATGTGCCTTATCTGAAGTCTCTGAGAACAAAATGTTTCTAGATGTCAGGAACAAAGAAATGAAGGAAAACTTTAAGGCTGGGGAATACAGAGAAGAGTGCTAAACGGTGGGTTCAAGTCAGAATGAGGAAGGATTGGTATCTTAAAGAGCTAGGTGGCCTTGGTCACATCACCAGGGATAGGTGCTAACTTTGTAGATAATGTGCCAATTACTGCAGCAGGTGCCCACATTGCTCATATAGTTATTTTAAAAATTTGTTTCTTAGATGAGGAAAGATTAATTAACTTTCTTGAGGTGACAAACATGGGAAGTAGAATTGGGATATTTGGCTTCAGCTGTGGTTGGATGCAGTTTGAGTATGTCCTCTAAGGTCTCATGTGGTGAGATTTAATCCCTTTCATGAGGTACTGAGAAGTGGAAATTCAATCTCTCCTCTCCCCCTCTCTCATCTCTCATCTCTCTTCCCCTCTCATCTCTCTTCTCTCTTCTCTCCTCTCTCCTCTCTCTCTCTCCCTCTCTCCATTTAATACTTTACACCATATTGAGACTTGACCATCTGGCTCCTTGACCCTGCACTTCTACAACTATGAGCAGCCAAAACAGCTACCCATGTTTTTTCCAAAATAAGCCTTTTTCTTTGTAAAGCAACTGTGTCTCAGGTATTTCATTATAGTTAAGAAAAACAGACTAATACAGATCTCAAGTCATCTTCAGTACAAACACCATTACCAACTTTATTAACCTCTGAAAATGTCTTCCTTTAATTCTACTTGATACTAGGGATCTATTCCCACTCTGGATACTATGGAAGTTCTGATTCTACTCCGGATACTACGGAAGTTCACTAGCAAACCGAACTCTCTCAGTCAGCTTTAGTCTATTGTAATGCTGTTCTCTGAGGAAAATTTGCATTGTAAGCCAGTAAATTTTGCCACTTCCTACAGACCCTGATAGTTTGATACTAAGAGCTTCTTTCTGTATTCTGTTCTTGTTTCTTTTGTTTATTGTTTTTGTTTGATGGATTTTTTTGTTTTGCTTTTAGGATTTTCTGATTGTTTACTAACATCTGATTTAGATTTCATCTATTAGATTTTGATGAACTGTTCATTTTGCTTTTTTTCCCCCTGCCTCTCCAGATAAAATGCCATCTGGCAATCAAAACAACATCTTTTTTTTTCCTCCAAAGAAGCCTCTCCTGAAAATTTGGAGTTTCAAATCCACTTTTTAGTTCCCTTAGGAAGCAACTGAATACTTAAGCACTTCATGTTTTTTACCCAATTTAGGAAACTTTCTGCCTCTAATTCTTCAGAGTTTTTCTGCCTGCATTCTCTCTTTCCTTTCATCTTCAGATTTTGATTATGTGTACTCTGGGGATACAGATATTATTCCACCAATACAATGCTAATTTTTTCCCATAATCATTTTTTCCTGTTCTTAAGACCTAATAATTTCTGTTAATATTTCTTATGAAATTCTCAGTTGGGTATTAGATCCATCAGTGAATTTATCACTGATTCTATTTATCTATTTTAGTTGTAGAATTTTCATTAGTGTATCTTTTCTATATTTTTTCCCATTTATGATTTCCTTATGTGACATTTCCTACCTATCATTAATTAAGACTCTTCTCTCATGTTATTGAACATGGTTGCAATGAATACTTTAGAATACTTGTCTGATAATTTTAATATGTAAGTCATCCTATAGTTTTCTATTCATTTTTTTCCTCTTGCCTGTTTCTTTTTATGATTAGCAAGTCTGCACTGTATACTGGACATTATGAGTGATATCTTGTGGATACTGTGGATTCTGTTATGTTTCACCAAATGGTGTGGATTTATTTTAGCAGTCAATTCACTTGACTGAGCTCAGAGTTTAAATTTTGATTCTACCTTCCCTTGTTGGGCTGAAACTGTTTAATTATTTTAGCTTCATATTAACTGTTTGAGTATCTCTGTTGGTGATTTTAGCTTAATGTACAAAGAGTTTGAAGTTTATGTCACACATGCATCTGTCAAGGCTTAGTAAAAATATTTGGGCAGATTTTATTTGCAGAATTTTGAACTTTTAGCTGGGCATGGTGGCCCATGCCTGTAATCCCTGCACTCAGGAGGCTGAGGCAGGAGGGTCATTGCAAGTTCAAGACCAGCCAGGTTACAAAGTGAGCTCAAGGCCAGCCTGAATTGCATAGTGAGACACTGCCTTGAAAAGACAAAAAAAAAAGAATTTGGACTTTTGTTTACACCATCACTTTTGCAAGATTCCCCCCTTAGTGACCAGTTGCTAAGGTAGCCCCAAACTCTGTCTTTTCTTCCTCAGTCACCATAGCTTTATTCCTATCTTGTTCTAGCTGAACAATACATCCGTGACTGGGCCTTCCCCTTAGGGAAAAAGCTGTTAAAAAAAACCCCAAACTCCATACCATTTCCTGTTTTCAAGTATGTACTCCTTTCTAGTTTCTGCTTTTAGCCACTCTCTAAGGACTTCAGATAATTGCTATTTTATATTTTGTAATAGTTCTTTGAGGAAGATTAGTTTCACATAAGATCCTTCTCAACTGCAAGTGTGGAATTCCTAAACTCTATTCTAAATGGCTTCCTTGAAACATTTAGAATCTCTTACTAATCAGGCACTTCTTCTGAATCCATAAAATGAAAGAATATAATTCACCTTCAAATAAACCAATCAGAAGATCCTAAATAGAAGTTTATAGGTATCTTCAAGTTGTAGAGATTCTTCCTTGTAATAATCATTATTACCACCCTCAATATCATCATCACCATTATGTCTTAGAGTTCTTCTATTTTCCAAAACTAAGGGAACAAATAGATTTATTAGATCATGCAAATATACATGTCTACAGTTTTATCCATTATTGGGTAGATATTCAAACTATGTAAGTAAACCATCATTTGTAGAAGTTTTAGGTGTCACTGTACTTAGGTGACTTGTACTTTTGTGGTTTGAACCAAATTTAATCTTTAAGAAAAGTCCCCAGTTAATGAAACTAAATTATTAATTATTACACATCACAGAAAACAAAAGCAAAACTTTCAAAAAAATTTCTCTGCATAAAACAGGTCAGAAGACTAATGACAGTAGATCCAGCAAAAATTAAAAATAAGAATAAATACTCGTTCCAGGTTGGCTGTAACCTAGCTCAGAAATGACCAGCCTCTGCTAGCATTTCACGTGGTCCCATTGGTGCTCTCCAGGGAAGTTTCAGGATAAAATGATTTTGCAAAAGAAAAGACCATCTGGAGATAGGATTCTGAAGTTTTCATTATTCATAGTACTTAGAAGTGCAGAGTTACGTATTTTAAGGCCCAACATGACTTGCAAGACAGTTAGATGCTTACAGCAGTTCTCAGAAAGATGACCATAACTAAAATTCATGACCAGGTTGTCCCTCCTTGCTGGGCTTCAATAAGAAAGAATATCACACTGGGCAATACTTGTTCACTAGCCCTATGTAAAACATTATTTGTCTGCCAACTAGTCTTCAACAATTTTAACTAAACCACACTTAATTTTGCTGGAAATTAAGTGGTTAGTTACGCTTCTTTCTACTAAATTTCTATTCATCAGTGCAAGAAAGAACACAGAATGCTCATGGCAAGGAGTATACAGACCCAGGAATCACTGCTTTAGGAATTAATGCAATTAAAGCCACTAAACAGGTTAGATATAAAACACTAAAATGGTCTTAACCAATCATTACTCGATTTCCTGTAAAATCCAGATTGTAGTATTTAAAAGTAAAAATACTTAACAGAGCATATAATCAGCCTTTGTTGTTTCTGGCCCTGGACAGATATTGAAAAGATAGATGGCAAATTTACAGTGATTTCAGTAGCTACTGCCAACAAGCCCATGAAGATAGATGGTGCACTGGCTTAGGGTGTGACAAGACTGGCTTCCCCAAAGTCTCACCTGAACAGATTATCATGCATAATTTATATTTAATCATATCCCTTTTTGTAAACATCAACTCTCATTGTTTTAATTCCTCTTCACATTAGTGAAATTAACAAATTTTAACGTGTTTTATTAGATAATTGCATTTCTTTTCTGAATATCATGTCTGTATATTATTGGTCATTTATGTTTTACTTATTAATAACCATAACTATATACTTCAGTTAGTTATTCCTTAAATGTTACATGCACTGAAAGTAATTTTTGTAACTATAATTTGTTAAAACTATGTTGGGACATTTAAATGTATATTTAAGAGAAAAACATTAAGTTTTAAAGTTATGTTGCATTATGTCTAATATAAATTCCAGGTGCAAAGTCCTATAATTAAACAAAGTTATATGACATTATAATAAAATAGAAGAGGGATTTTTAAAAGTTTAAGGTACAGGTCTTTAAAACAAAACATGAAAGATTTATAGATTTTTTTTCCAGGAGAAGTAGCTCAGTGCCTTGAATGTGGGTTTAGGCTCCAGTGCTGGTAAAAAATAAACCAAAAGAAAACTTTAAAAAGGACTTGCATATTGAAACTCATTTACTTTCTCCATTAAAAATGTACTTAAATGATGAATTAAGATTCAGTGCAGATTTTGTAAGATCATTCCAGGGAAATATATTTGCGACTGTAGTTGATAGCTGCATTCTCAAAATAGCTTGAAATTCACCTCTTTCTAAAACAAGTGCTCCTTAAAAAAATCACTGGTTTAGTCTAAATTAATGCTACATATGGATTACAACACCGTATTTTTTCTGACAACACATTCTTTGCACTTGCCTCAGTTAGGCATAGGAAATTTGCACTTTGGCACATTCACTAAACTTCCAACCTCTAGTCATCATCAAACAATTGGACAAACTAAAACCGCAGGAGACTACAAAAGGCTCTGAGCCTTGCAGGGCTGGGAAGAGACCTGCTAAACAAGTGTATCTTATCATTTTACCTCATGCCGGACCACAAGAGCCAGACTTGAAAGATTCGAAATAATGCAATAATTCTCACTTGTGTCTTGATCCCTTCTACTTAGATAAAGACTGTAAAAGCAAAAATAACTTCAGGACACTGCATTCCGCATGGGATCTGCCCATTTAATCAAAACCATTACCTATTTTTTAGGAGTCAATTGCTGGATTAATATGATTCTTTCACCCCAATGGGATTTAGGTCTTAAAAGGTCCAGAGTTTTGAGAGGTCCAAAATGGATAGAGTTAAAAACCAATGTGCCATTAATGGGCATTGTATTAATTTTGCAGTATATCTGTACCCACTAGTGTCCAGGTAAACTCATCAAGAATCTTCTTGGTGGCAAAAAGCTAAAGCTAAAGAGACGAGTCAAGTCTATGTTAATAGTTTTGGTCATCAGGGTTACTGGAGGGGCCTCTTGAAATTGCTTCTTTTCTCTTTCTATAGATTTATGTTGTGTTTATTTTGTGTGCCAAGCCATTTATATAAAAATAAATGACATCTTGGCCAGGGTCTCTTAGCCTCTTTCTCATTTTATCACTGCCAACACAGCACTGAAAACAACTAGGTAACACAGTCATCGAGGTCTTCGAATGATTGCTCAGCTAGCACATCAAAGAGCTCACAGAACAGACACTTCCTTCACAAGCCTTCTCTTATTATCTGTCCATCATCACGCAAGACACAGCTGCCCAGACTGGCCCCAGTAACACGAACTCTAAGACAGTAAGACAGGGAAAATTGCAGCTACTGGCAGATATTTCCTTAACCAAGAGGTCCAAGTAAGCCTAGCAGTGGAGCAAATCAACTCTCTAAGTATCTTTATATGAGGGAGAGGGCAGGACGTAAGACTGTTTTTACATCTTCGAAACCTGTTGTCATTGTGAGGAAGCAATAAATATTGAAAGGTAAGGACAAACTACAATGTATTCAGCCTATTTTTTTTTAAATGTCAGGGTCATAAAAAGGAAGGAAAAGCTGAATAATAATTATTCCAGACTCAAGAAGAGACTTAAGAGAACCGAATCTATTCATACATCGCTTTGGATGTTCTTTCCTTGTAAAACACATAACTGAGACAGTTGACAAAATTGGAAATGATCTGCAAACTAGCATTTTATCATTGTTAGTTTCCTGATTTTAGTATTTGCTGTGGTTCTATAAAAATGTCTTTATTTTACTTGCACAGGCAGCTGACCACTTCTAGCTATAGGGGGAAAATGAGAAATTTCATCTATTTGCCAAGCATGTGGGTTGGTTAACCATCAGGGCTCTATAAGCCAACATGAGAAAAGAATAGATGCTGGAATTAAATTATGTCATGTCAGGAAGCACATGTTCTTGGAAAAATTGCTCATAAAAGACAAAGTCATGTAAGAGGATGGGCTATTTTAAAGCTTTGCTGGGCAATTTCATGAATGAGAATGAAGCTATCCATAGACCCATTTGGACCAGACTGGGAACCTCAGGGACTGAGCCCTCATTCTTCCTGCCAGCATCTGCACAATCTCCTTGACCTCTGCTTTCCTGCATCTATCTCACACTTGCTGGTTTCCTCTTCCTCCCAGTCCCACGCACGATTCCATATCACAGTCCTAGTTCTCAGGTCTACACACCACAGAAGCACCAGCTTTTTCACCAACTGGCAGTGCTTGTTACGTCTCAGTTCACAAGGACTCGATTCTCTATGAAGGCTTCAGCTGGGCAAGACATGCACTGAAGTACTTCAAAAGCCATTGTCTGCCCCTGAATGGATCATTCGCTGTTTAGGAAAGATGAGGCAATGTCATATGATGTTAGATGGTTTAGATTTGGTTTAATCTTACAAAGATGAGTGTGCTCGAACACTGGTCCTCATTATAATGGCATTGAGGCAGGAGGATTGCAAGTTCAAGCAAAGCCCCAGGCAACTTACTGACTGAGTGAAATGGTATTTCAAAATGTTTTTTAAAAAGACTGGGCAGGGGCAGTGTATCTCAGTGCAAAGGACCTTTATCGTACCTCCAGTGTCATGAAAGAAAGAAAGAAAGAAAGAAAGAAAGAAAGAAAGAAAGAAAGAAAGAAGAAACAGAGAGAGAGGCAGAAAGAGAGAGAGAGACAGCAAGAGAGAGAGAGAGAGAGCAAGAGAGAGAGAGATTCTGATCCTGTCCATCCTCTTGCTTCCTTCCTCTCATCATATGACTTTGTTCTCTGGGGCTCTGGTCAGTAATCTTATCTACCACAAGGCCCTTATGAAAAGCAGATGTCAGTATCAAGCTATTGTACCTGTAGAAATATGAACTAAATAACTCTCATTACTTTTTAAAGTATCCAGCTTCAAGTATTTTGTCAGAGTAATACAAAAGAGATTAACAGACACAACAGTCTTCTCTCAAACTTTCCCAGAATGTTGTAAAAGGAGATTCTCCCAGAAGAGTAAATGGTTAGAATGAAAGACAGTCCAGGCAGGTGAAAACTAAAGGATACTTTGGAATGATTTTCATTCAGGAGGGGGGGATGGAGAACACACTTAATATTTTCTAGAAATTTGAAAAAATGCAATATGGATCTTGAGAACAGTAAATCAAGTACCCAAAGTAAAAATGTATAGTAAACATGATAAAGAGAATTACTCCAAATAAAAAATCCTTGGAATTTTCCAAAGTTCTTACCCCCAAGAACATATGGGCAGAAATAGATGAAACTCGGGAGGGGCAAACAGGCAGCAAATCAAAGGGATCTGCAGTTAGATTGAAAGGAAACTCAAACCTGTGACATTATCCCTCCCGCATAAGCTTTCTGCTTTGACTTGAATCTTTCCCGAGACTCAGAAGGTCTTGGTAAATCTGGCAGCTGTCATAAAACACCATCTGTCCTAAGAAAATGGGTGCAGAGGTGGCTGTAACCCAGGGGATTTTCCCAAATGCTGTCAGCATGGATTTGCAAGCTGATCAAATCCCTGACAAGTAAAAACCCCACAAAGAGAATCTCCGAAGTTATGCTCAAGAGAGAAAGGGGTGAAGACATGGGGGCTGGAGGGTGAGGTGCCACTCACTTGCGAAAGGAGGGGGAACGTAGGAGGAGTGGTTTGTGCTGGATCCCAAGGGAGGCAGAGAGAGGAAGGGGAAGTGTGGGCGAGGTAGAAAGAGGACACAGAGGGGTGGCCATCTGAGGAGCGGTCCCATCTGTGTAGATGCAGATTCCTCAGTGCTGTCTTAACTTTAGGCTCCTTGCTGAAAGCCTAACTTCTAACCCCAGGGAGAGTTAACTTTAAGTGCCATTTAAATGCTGCAAGTCCTCAGTCTCAGTTAGCTGTCAGATTCAAATCTGTCCCCCTAACCTCTCTTCCAGGAAGTTATCCAAGCATCTGAAAAGGAGCTATGTCAGTCTGCTGCCACCATTGATTGTTAAGAGTTGCACAAGAAACCAGGTACTATTGCGTTTAGCATAAGCTTAGGCTGCAGTCTTCCCCTGGGTGGGCAGGTATTGGAGCTGCTTCGTAAGACTCAGATGACTCAGATAGTGTCCAGCAGAAACAGTGTCCATGGCTCCTGTTTGCTTCGAGGGAGACCAGAATGCTTTCTAAGCAAGCACTGGGCCCTGTACAGAGTCAAGGGAAAGACAGCTGCAGACTGGATGGGGAATCCTTCAAAGCCTGCTGCCTGGGCAGTGGGAGCTCTTGGAGACAGAGAAGAAGGTGCAGCAGGGGACCCCGGATTCCCATAGGGGCTTGAGAGAAATGTGGGCAAGGCCTCTAAACATGGAATCTTAACCAAGCAAGGCTAAATGGATGCACATGAGAAAGCATAGGAGCATCTACTAAGCACACACACACACACACACACGCCCTGGCAACAGGGGCAGTGAGTGCATGGAGCATAAACACAGAATTCTCTCTCCCACAGATGACAGCGTGGACTCTCTGGAAAGTTGCCAGGCAGTGGTCGGAATCACCCCCTTTAGGGAACAGAGGACTTGCAGGACTGTGGGTGAGGGAGTCCGAGGGATTCTCAGCTCAGCTGCGGTCACTGCAGAGCTGACGGGGACAGGTCCCTTGGCAGAAGCTGTGGAACCTGCTTCTTCTCCTGGAGAGCAGTGAAGGAGGCCAGGAGCCCTTCTCCTGGACTCACATGGGATCAGTCTTGTGCCCTGAGCCCCATCAGGGTCTGCCACTGCAAAGGAGGCTTTGGGATGGGGGTGGACAGGTGGGGCTCTGTCTTTGGGCAGTTGCCTTTCTCTCTGTTCTGTCCTCCAGGGGCTGAGAAAGCTTCTTTGTGGGAACTCACTGAGCCAAAATGCCTTCAGGATGTAGGCTCTTCCTTTTTGCTCTGGCTTCTGGATGGCATTAAAATTATACATTTGTCTATATCTGTATGTAATATACGGTATGATGTAATATGAGGCCTTTTTACTACATGTACAATATATTTTAACTACTTTATTTATATTAAATGTACTTACATATGATTATACATTTTAATGCATATATGGTAGATACTACATATTTCATCTTACATCATATCATGCTATATATTACATGTACATGCATATATGCATGTTAATGAAACTCAGAATCCAATGTAACAAGGGAGATTACTGTATATACATTTAGTATATGCATGCTTTATATATACTACATGAACATACATATATTCAGATATCTTTGACTTAAGAAACTCTTAGATGCCAATTCCCAAGTACGCTACTCCAGGCCTTTCGTATATGGTGACTCACTGAATATTCAAACATCCCCAGTGCTGCAGCTGCCTATATCATCTCCATCTTACACATGGGGAAACCGATGGCCAGGCAGGCTAAGTAACAAGTTCCAGGTCACACAAGTAGCGAAACATTGGTCTTCTCTGTCATATAGACTGTCGTCAGGATTACACGTGGCTTGCGTTATTCAAACCACATTGCATTTATCACTTTGTGAAATGTAGTATAGAACCAAACATAAGTGAAGTCTTGTTAACCTGTGCTGTGTTGTGTTATCCTAACTAAAGTAGGCATCCAAATCTATGAACAACTCAGAACGTCAAGTTCCCACATTTGTCTGTGTTCACTAATGCCTACACTGATTTATTTTCTCTGGACCCCTCTCTGTAGTAAAACTGCTCCTGCTTTTACTCAGCTGAAATACCAGGCACTCAGCTTACTTTAGCAGTTTGGAAGGGAGTTGAGCACTTAGAATGTGATCTGTCTTTCTGAGGCCGTGAGGTCCTTAGGATGATTTTGGCACATGCGGGTTCACCCCTGACAAGAAAAAATCAGTTTCGGGAAAAGGTTCACCTTCCACATGCAGACGAATCTGCAAACAGTGCTGACCATTGAGAACTGCACTGTAGCCCAGACAAAGGAGAGTAACAAATCTGAGGAAATCTGCTTTGGCAAGAACCACTTGGTGAATGCAAGAAACAAAGCGCTGAGCTGCAAATGTCACTCCTTGCCGCATGGAGGTCTGGCTGGGTGAGGTGTCCACCCCACCTTGAACCACCGAGCAACTGGGAGCCTGACTGATATTTATTATTCATAAGAAGTGGATCCAGGGCGTTCCAGAGTGTTACAGGCCTTAATGAGGTGGGGGAAGCAATCCGTTCTGTTCCCCGGTGGCCCCCAACTGTGTTTATTTGAATGTGTGATCATTAGACTGCACAAATCTCTCTGGGGCTCAGCGCCCAGCATGCATTACACCCTGGAGAACGTAAAAATACTTTAATTAACAACAGGAGTGGGCAGGCCTGCTGGGTCCCTTCTGTTACCATCCTGAGGACCTGAAGAGCCAGGGCTCATTTGTCACCCCACCATTTTTTCATTATCACCATAAGAGAAAACCTTAAGCAACAATTTCATTTAAAATCGATTTGAAAAGACTTCTAAATATTAGATATTTCACTTCTTTACTTCCTCTGGCTCGACTTTATTAGTGACCAGCATCCAACATCGCACCAACATATTCACACATCCTATAGCACGCTGTCTTGGGTTCGTACACATGCACTATGAACTTGATACATCTCTGTATTTCCAATGCTCTGTAAATACAGCAGTACTCTGGGGTGCAGAGATGGAGAACATGCCAAATTGGCTTGGAATATGGATTCAATTGAACATGCAAATTTACATTAGTCAGTGAGTCAGCTAAATGCTTTGGTTCAGTAATTCAAATAAAATACAGTACTGGCAGGTTCCTAGCACATTATCTGGCAAAGAGACTTTTGTTTGTTTGTTTACTTTCAAATGTGGAATCAGTGGTTTCTATTTAAGACCATGTGAGACCCTACCAAAATCTGCAGGCCACCAAGGTGAACTCCCACACCACTGCCAGCCTTCACTGTAAACCCCTCTTCCCTGGCTAACTTGTACACGCAAGCACAGGACAATGCCCAGCCACTCACACAGTAGACTTTATATAGATCAGGGTTACTTTATGTTCCCCTCCCCCTTTTTTTATTAGTATATGCTTGCAATTCATAATGAATATATATATAATCACATTTTGATTCTTTTTTCTTCCCCTGTCCCTCCTTCCTTCCTGTCTTGCTCCATGCCAGATGTCATGGCCTATATCTAGATGTCCCTCCAAAGTCTCATGTGCTCATAGGCAGGGTCTTGGGGAGGACCATGGGGGTGTGATACTCATCAGTGTAGTCCACTGAGGAGCTCACAGCTACACATGATGTTGGGTGGTGAAATATGGTCAGAGGAAGTAGGCCAGTGGGGCATGGCCTGGCAGCGGGTGTCTCTTTCCCTCCTCCCTGTCTCTCTCTCTGCTTCCCATCACCATGCCATGAGCTGTTTCTCCTCTGCCATGCTCCTCTGCCATGCTACCCTGCCTTGGAGGCAGCTGACTGTGAACTGAAACTAATTATATATTGTGAACCAGAGTAACCCTCTCCTTACAGCTGTGGATGTTGGGTATTATGTCTAGTTCAGAAACTAAACAGTTTTCCTTCCTGTCTCTACCTACTCTATCTCTGTTTCATATCATTTATTTTGATCTTTAAATTATTCATACTTTGGGTTTCTCATACAAAAGAACCATGCGATATTTAACCTTGTGTGTATGATTTGTTTCACTTAGTATTATGGACTCAACATGCATGTATTTTTCTACACGTTGCCTTCTTTATGGCTGAAAAGAACTCTATTATCCAATCGTCTGTTGATGGGATATAGGCTGCCTCTAGGATTTAGGCATGGTAGATGGGCTGCTATAAACATGGCTTTATGACAAGGACACCAATTGGGACAGAGTTCAGAATATGCTTAACAGAGACCTAATTATCACATCATTCTACCAACACGTAAGTGCTGTTGGAGTAGTGCCTGTCATTGGCATAAGCCCAAAAAGCAGTGGGGTATCCAGATGGGGAGAAAAAATCAGTACCTGAGAAACATTTGGAGGAAATTAAATGTGTATATGTGAAATGGGGATTTTCACCTACTTGAAACACTATTTTCCCAGGAGTGTTGGCAAAAAATTTTTGAGATAGTAAGTGGAAGTAGAACACAATGTAATTGAGGGAGACTTAATAATTGAGAGGCTGAGGCAGGAGAATCACCAGAGAATTCAAGGCCAGCCTGGATTACACAATGAGATCCTGTCTTGAAATTAATTAATTATTAATTAGCTTGGGAGTAGTTTTAGATTTACAGACAATTGTGAAAGTATTACAAAGAGTTCCCACATACCTCCTCACCTAGTTTCCTCTATTCTTAGCATTTTATACGAGCCTATTACACTTGCTTCCATTAATGAATCTTCGGTGATGCGTTAGTATATTACCCATATTACTCAGATTTCCTTCCTTTTGCTTAATGTACTTTTTCTGTTCCAGGAACCCTCTCCAGGGTACCATATCACACTTAGTCATTGCCTCTTTTGGGACTCCTTTGGGATGTACAATTTCTCAGCTTTTACCTAGTTTTGATGACACTCACAATTTGGAGAAACAGGGGTTCAACATTGTATAGAATCTCTCAGTTGGGATTTGCCTGATGTTTTCCTGATGTTTATATTATGGGGAAAAAGACCAGAGATGAGCTGTCATTTTTAGCACATAACACCTACCACAAGCAGGAACTCATCACTGGAACCTTTACTTTCCTATTACCACAACATTTACAATCCTCCAGCCCTGGCACAAGCAGACCTGTAAGAAATCAGCCACAGCCTCAAACTCCTTGATCCAGTTCCAGCCTCTAATTTTACTTAAATAGTTTATGGACACTGATAGTTGTCATGCCTCACACTCTTTCTCCACTCAACATCATTTTCAACATTAACATTAAATATTAAAAATGCACAGAGGCTGGGACTTATCTTGCAGAGAACGTAGATTCAACCTCATTCTAGAAAATCATATCAGTGTTGATTTACCAATGAGTGAGAAATTTCAGCAACTGAGGGCTTCAAGAAAAAGTTAAATCATATTTATTGACTTGACGACTTTACATTTTCAGTGTTCATGTCACAGTTGAGTGGCTATCAATATATGTATTTGTGAGATGATTTGTAAGGTTTGGAAGAGGAGCATTGGTTAAGTACCTGTGATGTATGTGTGGACCTTTTACATATTCTACTTCATTTAATAATCACAGTAACCCAATAGCTTGGGTACAATTATTTGCATTTACAGACAGGAAGTGAATATTCTGAGGGACTGGGTGATATCATTGGTGAATGATGTGCCAGAATGTGTGAATGACAAATGTTCTTCCTGCATTCCACCCCACTCCTGATGCAGGTTATCATGGCATGTTTTGAGCTGATACTTGTAGGTCTTTCTATAGGGCCTGAAGTGTGTTCTTTAGGGGTACAAGACCTTAGGTCTCTGAGAATATTTAGTGTTCAAGAATCTTCTGGGGGAAAGAACAGATTTGATCCTTATAGACATTTCTACAACCTTGCATGCTTAATAAAAAATTTATTTACATTTCTTCATTTATTCTATATTTAAGCAATCTTCTTTGCTCCTTCACAATGATTTCAAAGCAAACATGTTTATCAAAATTTTTCATAAAGATTTATAGGAGCTACTCAGAGAATCAAATGAAGGTTTCTTTAATAATAGAGTGGTATAGGAAATACTTTATACAATTAATACTTGATTAGTATGAAAATGGCTACAAAGTGTATGTGACAAAACAGGGTTCTTTTTCTGTGATGTACAAAGAGATGGTATGACATAATGTGAGAAAAACAACAATATAAAGGAATGACAAACCAAGCTCATGAATAGGTATTTTTTTAAATGAAGAAGTATAAGTGACTAGTGAATATATGAAAAAAATTAAACTTCTTTGCTAATCCAACAAATGTAAACCAAAAGAACAACATGGTTTTCAACATATCAAGTTGAAAATTATTAAAATTACTGGTAGCCAGAGTTGATAAGAAAATGAAAATGAGCAATTTTTAGTAATACCTACCATAGTTTAAATATGCATGTCCTTTTAACCAGAAATTCCTGAGAATCTACTCTATAAAAATATTTGTTCAAATATGCAAATATGTTTCCCTGGATATTAATTATGGCACTGTTTGCAAATTACAAAACAGAGAAAGCAACCCAAGTGTCAATTAATGGGGGCTTGTTGAATAAAATTATGGCACATGTGCACAAGACAAAGACATGCAAATCACGTAAAAGGATGTAAAGTGGAGCTACATTATGTTTTTGAGTAAGATAATCTTATTTCTCTAGAGTTTATATTGCTTACCCAATGTGTATGTCAACATATATGGCTTTACCTACACATTGCTATAACTACCTCTTAAATGCATTAGTAATGGGCTATACAAGAAAGAGAGCCCTAGTTCTCGTATCTCAAAATATATGCATCCTCAAACAGGCCAGCAATTTAGGAAAATATTTGTAGAAAAAAAACCTGTGGTATTACAGGAAGTGCAGTGCTCATTGAAACATTTTAGGTCAAGGTCATTGTACATTATTAACTGGGTCTCAGTGAACCATACACAAGGACCTTGATCAAATACATCCTAGGAAATTCCAAAGTTTCAAATGTGTGTAGGTTATGTCAAGTTCTTCTTCAAACATATAGATTGTACTAAGAGAAAAATTCCAAATTTGATTAATCTTTTCTTTAATTTTTTTAATCACATGCTGAATGTTATAGGGTAAAAAACATAAATGAACATTATTCATAATATTCTTATATATTATTAACTTTAAATAACTGCTATCAACTCTAACCCACTTAAAAAAAATTAGCATCAAGTGTTTTGCTAATGCTTCATCCCTGTTTAGTCAAGGTCCATTTAAAGAGAGTCGGTCATGCTCAAATAATCCGATCATCTAGAAATATCTTAGATGTTTTATGCTGGTGAGAGGATGAAGTGAATGAATTAACTGCACTGAGCCCCAGAGGTAAATACATGATCTGCAAAATCACTGACTGACAAAGAAGTAAGAATTCTCTCCTTGGTTTGTGTGGGACTGGCCCCGTGTGGGCCTTCAGCATGAAATGAAGCTTGGTGTAGAAAAAGTGAATTCACTCTCATGTTCATGAGGCCTGGACCTGCCTACCCTTCCCTGATATCTTCTAAACTAAATCTAGAACAATAACAGCTGTGGATTTTATTAGATACTTCTAGGCCTTACACTCATTGCATATCTTATGGATGCTCAGTCTCATTTTCAACGCCAGATACACCTAAGATGAAAATAGTTATTCCAGCCAGCTTGAGGAAGAAATGGTATAAAGTCACTTATGATTCCATAGTTGTGAGAAACTCGCAAAGGATACTGGATCATCATAATGGTTGCTATAACTTAACAGTAGAAAGTGTGATCCCCCAAAGTATTTCAATGAAGATGCCACCTCAAGCAGAAAGTCCATCTTGAAAAATAGCCTATTATAAACAATAAAGGAAAAAGCTATGAGAAATAAATTAGGAATGAATGGCATCCTGATTGGTCTCAAAGAGCACTTTAAATAGCAGCAGGCTCTGGAAACAGCAGGACAATTCTGCCCAGTTATACATACTGTCTAGTCTGTGGCTTCTTGGTCACACACTGTGGTCTTTTCAGTGACCTCTGTTCACAAAGGTAGTGCTCAGTGGTACAAGACACTGTTATGACTTATTTCAACATGGTATTCATTTCAAATCCTTGCATAACATTATATGGAAAAGCACATACAAAGCTGTGAATAGTAATAGACAAACCTCAAAGGCACCCAGATTTGGACGGACCTTCAGAAGTCTAGCTCCTCCGTTGAATGAATCATAATCTCTTTGATGTAACATCTAGTGGCAGCCACTTTAAGACCCTTATTTTCTACACATTCACAACTCATGTTCACATACCAATATCCAACTGGAGGCACAAACAGGCTAACAGAAAAATTTCAATCTATACTAAATAGTTATTTATTTTTTTAAGTCCGTATAGCTCATGCTTTCATTTTTACTTTTCAAAGAAAATTTTCAGACAAATTCCCTATCTTTATCACTTGGCGCACAGTGGACAGTAGGTGAAGAAAGAGTAATAGAAAAGGAAAAGGAGTTTATTTGAGAGAGTTGTGACTTAGCTATCTGGTCTTATCTTTGACTCCCAGATTTCCTGTAGTAGGAGTCAGTCACAAAGCCAGCAAACACCAAGACCTTTCAATGTGTAAAGAAAAGCTGTGAGAAAATCCCATTTCTACGGCCAGCAAAACCCAGAGATGGCAACAACGGAAAAGAAAGAAAACGTGGTTTCATGGATAAGGGCAACTATCATAAGGGGCTAAAATGCTAGCCCTGAGCTGTCAAGGGGCTAAAATGCTAAATGCTAAAATGCTAAATGCTAAAATGCTAGCCCTGAGCTGTCAAGGGAGACCCAAGGGAGAGTCACACCAGGGTGGGAATTTTCCAGTGTGTGATTCCACAAAGCAAGAGACCGTAAATTCAGAGGGCATTGTGAAAGTATCGCCATAGTATCCCTGGGGGCATGAACTGCTCCCCCAAAGTACATACACTTGAACCCTAATTTATCAAAGTGGCAGTGTTGGGAGCTGAAGCTATTGGGAGCTCACTGGTTCATGCGGATAGAGCTATCTGGGTGGATTCATGCCTCTCCCATGAGAAGAACTTAAGTCTTACAGTAGCGAATGAGCTCTCAGTCTCACAGGTCTGGGTTAGTTACCATGAGGATAGTCTGTTATAAAGCCAAGCTGTAGTTTGCACTTCTTCTGCATGTGTCCCCCACCCCGGCCTTCCATCTCAACTTCTGCTATGTTATGAAGCAGGACAAACCTCTTGCCGAAGTTCAGTAGATACGGTCTGACTTCCCAGCCTCCAGAACTTTGAGCTAAGATCAAATCTCCTTATAAATTCCTTGCTCTCAGGTGGCCTATAATAACAGAAAATGAGTGAAGACAACACTCCTGATCAAATCTGTCAGGGGATAAAAATGAGATTTCAATAGTTATAGGTCAGTATTTCTGCCTCTCCAATCTTCCATTTTCTTGATAAACTTCTGGTCAACCTCAAATGTTTTATGTAAAACCATTGATAAATTCAACAAGTATCTATGAACCCAGTCATACGTGTCAATCATATGGGAAACAGAGCTGTGAGAAACATAGGCATGATTCCTGCTCTGAGGACCTGGTACCTGGTGAATTGTTTGGGGCCCTCCTCGGGCTTGTCACACTTCCATTTGGAGTACCTGTTCAGTTGGCTCTGAAAGATAACTACTGGTGTCCTTTCTCCATCCCACATTCTTTGGGGATGATTCCTGGGGATGAATAACGTACGTGAAAGATGCTGGTAACGTAGATCAAGGTGGTGATAGTGAGGTTAGAGAACATGACTGGACCAGAATTTGCTGCTGTTTTGAATATGAAATGGGAAAGAGGATGTTATGGATGAGTCCAGAATTTTTAGCCTGAGTAACTGGACAAATAGAGCTGGTGGTCTTTGTGGGATTGAGAAGTCTAAGAAGAATAAGGTCAGAACTTTGGTTATGGAGATGTTGATTTCAAAATGCCTGTTAAGAATTGACTGGAGATTTTGGTTAGGCAGCTTGAATATATGTGATTGGAGACATAGGCTGGTACTCAGATGGAAAAATTTCATTACATGAATTTATTGGACTAGATTAAATCAACTATTCAGAAGTAAGAGGAAAGTTTGAAAGGCTTCTTCTGAAGGGCGCTGGAGATCTACAGCACCAGGACTAAGGAAAGGATCAGAGTGTGGCAAAAACAAAACAAAGGCCTGAACATGACAGCCAGTGAGTGCACTAGCCCGAAGCCCTGGTGAATAAAGCAGATCCCAAAAAGGCAATAATCAACCCATCTAATATCACAGACACGCTAGTAAAATAAATCTAAGCACTGACTGAGAATTGAAGACTAGAGCTGTCACGATGATGGTCACTGGATAGGTGAAAATTTATGTTCAAAAGTAGGACACTTTTGAGAGCATAAAAGATGTGTTTTAATAACCCATCACTGTATAACAAATTGCCCCAAAGCTTCATTGCTTAAAACAACAGCAATCACAGACTATCTCATGTAGCACTGTCTCTAGAATTTGAGAGTGGCTTGACTGGGTGGTATTTACTCAGGGCTGCTCAGATGAGCTGGCAGTCAAATATTGGAGGGGGCTGCAACCCCCTGCAGTCGTGGTTGGGGCTGTAAGGTCTGCTCACACAGCTGGCTAAGGAGAGCAAGAGCTGCCTAGAGCCTTTTGTTTTGGGGAGCTTCAGTGCCTCCCCATCAGGGGTTCTCACAGGCACCCTGAGTATTCCAAGACGATGGGAGGGGTCTTTTTGTAGGTCAGGTGATTCAGGAGAGAAACCTGAAGCAGGTACACAGGTTGGCCTTCTTCAGCCAGGCATGGAACCACAGAAGAAGGTAAATACTGGAAGCTAAGATAACGGGGTCCATCCGGTGGGATGGCTGCAACAAAGTGCTATTAACATTGATGCCCAGATGGACAACAGGTATAAACAGGAAGCACCCTAAGATGCATGGTCAACTTATTCCTTGTTGTTGACTTTAGATCGAACTTTTCCACGGGAGTCGAGTGATTAAAGACAATAATGACATCACTGAAACTGAAGTCCCGAACATTTGATCAATTGCTGGACTAAAAATGTGCAATTTCCCCCATCTTTTCCACTAGACTTGAAAGTGGTAGGATAATGAGGATGACTGACTCCGTTTTTCCATTAATGTAGGGTTAAAGGGTAATATATACACAATGGAATTTTATTCAGCCATAAGGAAGATGAATTCATGTCATTTGCAGAAAAAAATGAACCTTGAGACATAATGCTAAGTGAAATAAGTCAGCACAGAGTTAAACATTGTATTGCTTCTCTTATATGAGAAACACCAAATATAAATAAAGAGTAAAAGGAGACAGACTTTTTGGAGATGGGGAATGGGGCAAAGGGAAGACAGAGTTGGAGAAAAGGGAATTGAAAATGGCTGAGATATGGTATACGCAATTTCTCAAAACAAGTGTACACATTATGCATTACAAACATATACTGATACAGAAGAAGAAACATTAAAGCCAATAGGGAACTTAAGCAGATTTAAAATAGAAATTCCCCATAATGCTGAGCACTTGGCTCCTGCCAAACCTGAAGCTCATATTAATGAGAATAAACATCATACTCTTCAGCTACCCCCTTTACCTTTCTTATTTAAGTAGCTTCTTGGTGAGCACAGTCTACGTGTGTATCAAACACACCTAGACTGTGTGAATATAGCATCAGCACAGTTTAACCCATCACTAAGAAGGCTGCTCAAATCATCACCCTGAGGAAATTTTCCTCGCACTTGCATCTTAGCAGCTGGCTATGATGGCAAGATGGATGTTTACACAAGAGTATGGATCAGTGATGAGCAGGAGCTGGAACTGAGCACCTGTAAAAGTCAGTCTTCAAGACAGACAGTACCCTGAGCACCTCTTAAGAAATATCTGTATACTATGAGGACTGTATACACTGAGGACTTTTCCTTAAATCAATTTGATAAAAATAAAAGCCTTGCCCTGAAAACGCAGCCTGCAAAAAGGCTGGACCACCCATCTGGAACGAAACTGAAGTCCTTCTCTATAAAGGAAAGAAAGCGTCCGTTTTTAACTTGCATGCTAGTTGCACTCTCTTCTGTTCCTCCAAGCACCCTACAAGATCGTCTTGCTTTGAAGTCCTACCATGCTTTTATTCTTCTATTACCATCAGTTCTATCATGTTCTGTCTTATTGGAATTTTAACATATGTGATAGTACAAACAAATTTTTATGGAAAATGAGATATTGTAGTAGCCATTGATCATTTTCTGTTATTCGGCTCAGAATACCCTGTAATTCTTTCATTCTTTTGAATGTAAAACCATTTTATTTTGTTATGTTTGATATTATTGTATTTGAAGCCATGCTCAACTATTGCAAAGAAAGAGACATTATGTTAATATCCGGTTGGCTTGTTGTAAAGTGCTGTGTTGCTTATGTTGTTCTGTTCTGATCTACTTTGTTCTCTCTTCTTGTTTTATTCTCTTTAAAAAAAAAAGAAATCAACTGATAACAAATGTTGGAGAGGCTTCAGGGAAAAAGGAACACTGCTCCACTGTTGGTGGGAGTGTAGACTGGTGCAACCACTGTGGAAATCAGTTTGGAGAATTCTCAGAAGATTAGGATTGGAGGCTCCATTTGACCCAGCTATTCCCCTCCTGGGTATTTTCAAGAAAAACTGAAAAGGTCATATTACAGTGATATGTGTGCACCCATGTTCATAGCAGCACAATTTGTAATAGCTAAATCTTAGAAACAACCAAGATATCCATCAACCGCAGAGTGGATGAAAAAGATGTGGTATTTTTATACAATGGAGTATTACTCAGCTATAAAAAAGGATGATCTTGCGGCCTTCATAGGGAAATGAAGACAACTTGACACTATCCTCATTAGTGAAATAAATAAGAATCATATTTATAAATATCACATTGTGTCTCTAGTGTAAAAAGTAATAAGAACTGTAGGAATAATAAAACCCAAAATGTGTGATTGCTCTTGTAAAAAAGAGAGGAAAAGAAAGTGCTCTAAAGGATATAATTGCATGGATGAAAAAAAAAAATCTCATTTCCTTTAGTCACCTAGCAGGAGCAGAACCATACCGCATGTCCCTGAAGGACTTATCCTTTATGATATGCCTATTTTGAAGTTGAAAAAATGTAAATATGTACAAGTAGAGGACACAGGAGAGAGGTCAGCAGGACGAACAGAGGGTAGAAGTGTCTGTCCTCAGCCTTTGGGGGCTGCCCCTGCCCAAGCTGCTGGAGGGGGACTTGTCACCGCCTGGAGGTTGCCCAAGGTCATTGCCTCTTTGGAGTGCAGCAGAGAAGCAGGTACCAGGCTGAGTTGTGCATGCGGAAAATTGAACGTGTCCATTGATCTGGCAGATAGGAATAAATTCTGGTTCTTGTTAGTACAGCAATTAGTCCCCGTGGTCACTGGAGCAGTGAAGTGAGGCAGCTTTAGTGCCACTGGTCTGACTCTCCTGTACAACTCACACCTGAGACTCACCCAGATTGGACGGAAAAGCCTTCTGCACTTTCAGCTGCTGCCTGCCTTACGTGAAGGAAGGGACTGGGGAGAGGAAGCAGCTCGGAGGTGAGGCTTAATTCCAAGGTCTCCCCCTCTGTGCGCTGCCTGTGCCCTCCAATGGGATGCAGCTTTCCTGAGCAGGTACTTGCTATGATTTATACCTCACTCAGTCTGCGCCAGTGGGGCTCCTCACAGTGCCTTTTGAAGAGGTGCAGCTTATACAGAGCACGTGCACGTGGTAGAAACACGGGCAGTGGATCAAATCTACAGCCAAGGTCTAGCAAGGCCAAGAATCACCCTAGATTCCCCACTGCCCATGAAATACGGCCTCACAGACCTCTCCTGTGCATGTCTCCCTTAACACACACTAAGGCAGGCAGAGGACTCGTGCTACAATGTTAAATGGAGCACACCGAACGTCTTTAAAAACAAGTCTTAGAATTCATGGACTGGCCACCAGAGGTAAAGAGGCGTTTCACACTCACACCTTTCCATTGAGGGTGTGGAGGAGGACGAGAATAGAGCCCATGTCCAGCTGAGCTCTCTGTGCGGTCCAGACTTCCCAGCTAGCATGTTCAGTAGCAGTTTATTGCATCAATGCAAATGAAAGCCGCTGGGAAATGATTAATATTGCACAGTGCACAAGGAGGAGAAGGCATTTCTACACACACTTGCTATTCTTGCTTCTTGTTCCTCTTCCATTGCTCGCAGCATGGAACCTGCCCTAACTTTCCCCAACACTTACACAGAGAAATAAGAGTTTCATTTCTCCTTTTGAGTAGCAGTGCCGCTGAGCTGAACTGAGTTTCTCAAACTTGGCACTGTTAGAAGCTGTGTAAATCATGGGCGTGGGGCTGGAGGGTGCAGCAGGCATCCCCCACCTCTGCTCACCAGTTTCTAACCCCACCCAGGCCCCACCCCAGCTATGATAACCAAAACCATCTGCAACCTTGTCAACTTCCGCCAGGATCTAGTCATCATAGACTGAGAACCTTGGAAATGGACAGCAACTGAGCTAGGCAGAAAGTCTCAGTTAGAAGTTCTGGAGGGCAGAGTTATCAGGTACGCAATAATTCAGATGGAGGAACCAGTGAGAGAAATTTAGTGACTTCCGGCTTCTGGTAACATAGGTAAATGGCACAGCCAGCATTAGGAACAGCCTTCTGACTACCTCTTGACCATCTTATCTAGTACTTAGGAATAGCAGGCAAATCAGATCATTATCTACTGGACAGTATAAAGAAAGAGAATTTGAGTGTGATGGTTCAGACCTGTAATTCCAGCACTTCTGGGAGGCTGAGGCAGGAAAATTATAAGTTTGAGCACAGTCTGGCCAACCTAGTGATTTAGTGAGACCCTGTTTCCCAAATAAAAATTTTAAAAGGGCTGGAGAAGGGCTCAGTGAAAAGGGTCTGGCTTTCACCCCTAGACTCCCCCCACCAAAAATTCTTTGAAGAGAGCCCACTAACTCTCAGTGGATACTTTCTAGAGTCACAGCCATACCTAACCCATTAGAGTCCTGATTAATTTGCACTGAGACCATGCTGAATCAGAGATGCTATGTAGTTACACATATCTGAGGTTCTAGAATAGTTAAATTCATAGAGACAGCAAGTAGAGCAATAGCTACCAGGAGTTCAGGGAAGGGGAGTTAGTACTTCACAGTTTAGACTTTCATTTTGGGGAGATCAAAGAGTTCTGGAGATGAACAGTGGTGGTGGCCATATAACACTGTCAGGTACTTAATTCCACTGTATGTTTAAAATCAGTTAAGATGGTAAGTGTTATATTACCTGCATTATGTCATGAGTGAATGTAGTAATAAAGCAAAAAGAAAGAAAAGTATTTCCTGGGCTCACAGTGGAGTCTGACTTTGCAGACACATCTGTTGAGGTCTCACCAGAGACAGAAGTCATTCCGGGTGGGTCACACAAAGGGACTGAAAGGAGGGCTGCTATCGAGGTGGACATAGTTGAAAAGCCCAACAGGAATGTTGACAACTCAGAAGCCACTGAAGCTTCCACAAGGCAAGCTGAAAAGGCAAAGGACAAAGACCATGTTACCCAAGTTCAGTGTGACCCCTGAGGAAGGGGCCTGGAGGACCCAGGATGGGGACGCAGCCACAGCAGAAGGAGCTCCAGGAGGGAGCTGGAGGAAGCACCCTCTCCTCTCCTCTCTCAGATTTCCCTCTCCACCTCCCTTCCCTGATGCCACCTGAAGCCAGATGGCAAAGGAGCCAGGCACACAGTGAACAAGGGGCAGCCTCCCAGCGCTGGGAGCAGAAACAGGATAGCTGTCTTCAGGCAAGAGGCCGTGTGCATGGAAACAGAAGCCTGCAGAAGTGGAGATGAAGATGGAAGTGGAGGAGGCTGACTGGTAGGAGGGGCACCAGACACAATGTCACTACTGTAAGCCACGATCAGTGCTGTTTCTCCCCTGTGGCTCCCAAGCCAAATCTGTACATAACAACAGTTTTGTGAGCTGCACCATTTCAGCAGCCTCGGACCTGTAGTGCATGCAATGTAGTTTCTGTGGACAAGCAGACACCTGAAATAGATTTATGTGTCTGGGAACAGAACTGTTTCTCCTGTGCAGACCCACCAGTGATACAGAGCATACTAACACCACCAGCATCATTATTCTACAGACTGCATCTGCTTTTGGAAAAACTTAAGGAATAAACCTACATAATTCTAAGAAAATCAGATGTAATTTTAAACAAAGAAAACTTTGGCTGAGGATCTAGCTCAGTGGCACAGCACCTGCCTGGTAAGTGTATGTCCTGAGTTCAATTTCCATTACCTAAAAGAAAGAAAAAGGAAACGAAAAAAATTTTTGTAACATGTATATGAATTAAAACAAATTCACTGTTAAGTGTAAGCAAGAAATAAGTATTTAAATAAATCATAAGTTCTGTGAAGTTAAGTTCGTGTCTTCTAACATGAAGAAGGCAATAATTATATAATCAAAAGGTTCACTCTTAATCACTCATCTAACTAGCATTTATTGAACCCTTCTAATGTGGCAGGAGCAGACAAAGCAGAAGACATTTGGGCCTTATGCAGTGGAAGTGGTTGCAGATGTGGCAAACTATACTTCGATTTTCTTTCTACCGCAGTACGGGATTTATAGAGTCTAGCAATTCTGAATTGTTCCTCAATGCTGATGTTTGCCTAAGGGAAGTTATACGGAGCAACACTCTAGAGTCTTAGTTACTTTCCCCATTGCTGAGGCAAAATACCTAACACCCAAAGTTAAAGAAAGAAAGGTTTATTTCAGCTCATGGTTTGTAGAGGTTTCAGTCCATAGTTGTCTGGCTCCAAGCCAGCATGGCATGGTAGAGGGGCGTCACAGAGGAGACACAGTCCATGGAAAGCAGGCAGGAGACAGAAAAGCAGCAGGCAGCAACCTACCTCTTGCTTTTACTTCTACCAGGCTGCCCACCTTGGGGTGGCATCAGCCACACTCAAGGTTGACGTTCCCATTATCCACATCCAGAACTATGCTAAACCAGTCCAATCAGTGGAGAGGATTACTAACCATGCACCTTTAATCCCAGCACCACACACTCAATCCCAGTGTCATACCCTTGATTCAACCCCTTCCAGAAAGGTTCCCTGTGAGCACATGAGGCTTTGAGGGGGCCATTTAGATGCAAGCCATAACAACAGGATTCCATAAACTCTAGCCACCAAAGCAAAGCTTGTCTGTCTGCCTGTATGTCTGTCTCTTTCTTTGTCCTTCTCCCTCTTCTCTCCCCATCTCCTTTCTCTTTTTGTCTCTTTTTTTCCCACTTTACCTAAGCTATTAAACATACTCTATTTTTTATTTTAAAGAAACCCTTCCCAATATTTACTCACAACCAAATACATCTGGAATGCAACTTTAAAAAAAAAACAAAACTGAAGATTCATTTAGATTGAAGTGAAAAACGCTTTCAATATGTTAAGTGAATAGATTGTTTTATGTTCCTACATGAAAGGAGAGAAAGTACTTCTCTCAAGCTGCCATTACACTGTTATTTGACTATGTTTTCTTTCTCATTGACTCCCTGGCTCTAATGAGGATGACTAAACTCACCGTGGTGTTAGCACAGTGCCTCAGTCTCCTAGAAGCCAGGCCTGCTGGTCACCCTTTGTATCTGGCACTTTCTTTGTATAGGCTTCTGTATGACTGCAGCATTGACCTCATAAAAATATGTAATATCCACCCTCACAGTGTTCTATGACTTACGTGTAGAAGCAGATAAATGTGACTTTCTTGCACAGTTATTTGGAATTTTAACCATTAAAATCAGAGAGTTTAAGTTTGAGTATTAAAATATTTAAAATCCTGATATAAACTCAGTCAGTATGCAATGTGTTTATTTTAGGATTCTTAGAGAAAAATGTCAGCGTATTTTTTCTAAGTTCTGTAACTTTCAGTCAGTCACATGTAGGTGGAGTAAGCAAACAGAGTTTTGGAAAACAGATTTTGAAAATTAATTTTTTTTTAATCTGATGGCATCAGGACAAGTCCTAAAACCAAGGTGGTGGTTGTCTTCAAGGCAGAAATAATGAGGCTTGCATAAATGCTGCTGGACTCATTTCTGCTTCTCCAAATAGCCAACAAGAGGCATATTGTACGTGGCCCTTCACCTTCACCCAGACAACGTGCGTTTGTGCTGTGTTTTCGGAGGGCAGCCCTGCCTCTCCTGACCTCACACCTCATGAACCATCCCAGCTCCACCCACACCCCATGGAGCTCAGAGAAATCCCAGCCAGCTCATCAGGAGAACACCACCCTGCCTCTGTCTCTCCGCCCCGAAGCTGCATGGGCATTATCCTTGGTGGCTTCAAGGTGAGGTCTCGGCATGCAGTAAAAACTGCTCATTTCCTACCGTTTCTCACATAACAGGCAAGTTTATTTCTCTTTAAAGCAGGAATCACAGGTGTAAATGCCACCTACACAGCTATTTTAGTAAGGGACTGCCCCTGAAAAAGCAAGTATCTTATCGATGGAATATGTTTGTCTGTGGTCTCACCAAGTTTAAATAAAAACCAGACACAAATTTGGTTTTTTCTCTCCTCTTCCTCCCTCCCTTTATCTTTCTCACTTTCTTCATTTCATTTGTTACTTATTTGAGTACAGAAAAAGTTACATTATAAATGCCAATCAACAGCCCACTGACTGATAATTGTTTAGAAAACAGGTTAGGAAATACAGGCTTAGACATCAAATGAAGACTAACAAAGTAGCTTGTCTTCATTTTTTTTATTTAAAGAGAAAAAAAAGCAAAACGGAAAGTAGAAATAATACAGAATTTCAAAAAAAAAAAGACAGTAAGACATCACTAGTTGATAAATTACATATTGTCCTCTTAGAAATAGTTGTTCATGTTACAAAATTAAAGCATACAAAGTGGAAATTCAAACAGTGAGGCTGCAAACAGTTCTGTTCAATGATCCAACAAAAGCTTAGTAATACGGTTATCAATCCTACACACTTACATACATGTAGTTATATCCTTTAGAGCACTTTCTTTCTCTCCTCTTGCTTTTAAGTCCATTATCTGTTTAGTTAGATCATGTTTCTGCTTACTCAGTATCTTATTCATTTGTTTTGTTGTTGTTATTTCCTTTTTAATCACCTTATACAATTCTGCTGTTTTGTTTTTGAGTTTCTCCTCATCCATGCCCCATGGATCAGCTTTGGTGGTGTTTGGAGTTTTTGGAGGTATTTTGATACCTTGTTTTCTCATATTCTATTGTTTTTTATTTAATTTTTTAGTAACTTGGAGGTAGTAATATACAACAGAACAGGATGGAATAAAGTCAATTGAGACAGTGTAGTGAAATTAGTACAGAACTTCACAGCAGGTTACCGGGATAACAGTAATAGGTACCACTCTATATCTCATTACCTTCACAATAGTTGTTCTTTCAATCAGGTATAGCAAAATCAAAAGAAATACAGAATATTACAGAACTTATCAAAACAGAATATTGAATAAAGCAATACCATTAATTAGGACAAAGCAAAACAGCAATAAAAATACTTGCCTTCAGAGAGGAAATCCCCCTTATTTGCTATATTACATATGGTCAGCCTCCCAAGAGATGCTCAGATCTCTGGCTCCCACTTGCTACCTGGAACTGGGGGCTGGGGATGGCATAGTTGATTCTCAGCCTGTGCGCCAGTAGGCAGCAGGCTGGTTGCTGGTTTTCTCAGTGCCCTAAGTTCTACCATGGCATGGATCTCAGGAAACGCTATTGCTTCTTGCCCTGGGGTGGCCTCAGCTTGCCAGACCACAACCATTTACCAGGGTGGCAGGCTGGTTGCTGGATTTCTCCCTTGTCTTCATTTTGATGGAGTGTCCTCTATCTATCTTTGCATCTTCATTTCTTGATGAGATGCTGCCTAGGGGAAGTTCATTGATTCCAGGCCCAAATTGGTCACTGAAACACAGCTGGATCTCATCTCTGTACCTCTACAGTGGGAATCTGAGACAAAATTGTTAATATCACTGGAATTCTAATCATGTACCATATTAATTAGTATACATGCACAATGTATGTGAGCGGCATATGAAGACATTTAGGGGCTGAGTTAGGTACCTACACTCCAGACTCACATGTTGAAATCCTAACCTCAGTACCTCCAAATGTGATCTTACTTGAAGCTATGATCTTAGGAGAAGTGACTGAATTTAAGTGGGGCCATTAGGATAGAGCCCTAGTTCAGTGTGACTGATGTCCTGGAAGAAGCCTCTCTATGCCAGGAACACAGGATGGAGAAAAGACCACAAAGAGCAGAAGCAGGATAAAGATACAGCAAGAAGGCAACCATCAGCAAGGCAAGGAAGGAGGCTCCAGGAGAAGCCCTGCTGACACCTTGATCTGGGACTTCCAGTTTCCAGATCTGTAAGCAATTTATGATGCTTACACCACCTAATCTCTGGTTTTACATTTAGTATCTGGTTAAGGGCAGATCTAGCAGACTAATTCAAAAGATAGTAGCCCTTTTCACATTAAGTTCCAAATGTGTCTCATTTCCATGGAGTAAGATCTTCACGGATGCTGTCACCCCAATGCCATGTGCAACATGGCAGGAACTGAAAGTGTATCTGTTGCATCCAGACTTGGACCTGAATGGCCCAGCTGGAATATCATCATCTGGGTACCACAGTGACATGTAAATGTGGCCTTGGTTTTCACCTTTAACCACATCTCTATGTCCCATTTTCACTTTCTTACTTTGTAATCTGCAGCCAAACAAACCACATGACAGAGAATATGTGGCTAAGATGGGACTCTCCCCTTAGCTAAGACCAACACAGACTTAGAAAATTCCACAACTATCTGCTGAACACTTTCCATGAGCTGTAAGTGATGGGAGGTACATACCCTGCTCTCCAACAAACAGGACCGTACACACATGCAAAGACCTCCGAGGTGAGACAAAGTGACACTCAGGAATCAGCACTCCATATATCCACAAGGAATTATACTTCATTGACAATAAGGATGCTTCTGGTAGAAAGTGGCTTGACAAATGAAGACTTTATTTTTCTCATTATTTCAAGAATTCCGGAAGTCTATGGTGGCAGGTATTTCTTCAAGGCTTTGCAGAAGTTAGGGTCACATTTCTTTGACTTTAATTTCCCTTTAGTTTTAGTAAAGAAGAATCAACAAATAAAATAGTATATATTTGTGGCACACAGCATGATGTTTTTGTGTGTACACAGACATGCACTATTTACCAATAGCGATGTGTCCTGAGTAATGCATTGTTAGACATTTTCATCACTGTGCAAACATCAGAGTACATTTACACAAACCTAGATGCAGCTCTTACTGAAATCACTAAACACAGAAAATACCAGATGTGTGAGGTTGTTACAGGCATCATGCAGCAGACTGTTTTAAAGTAAGCTTTTTTAATAAATAGAATGTATTCGCAAATAATGATGAAGCTATGAAATAGTAAATGCATAAGTCAGAAACAGGGTTTATGTCAAGCACGACATACATAATTGTATGAGCTATCTTGTTACATAACTGGTAGAGCAGGAGGTTTGTTGACGCAGCATCACCACAAACGTGCGAAGCATTGTCACAGTGACTACACCAGGCAATAAGAATTTTCAGCTCCTTTATAATCCTATGCTGCAACCGTAGCATATGAAGTCCATTAGCGACCAAAATGTCATGATGTGGGACATGACCATGTACATTAAGAAATGATTAAGTAAGCTGATCTTCACCTCAAGATCTGCCTCAATCTAGATGATTCCTTGTGGTTTCAAGGTGGCTACTCCAGCTGTTGTGTGTAGTCCTGAGAGAAAGAAGAAAGAAGGAGGAAAATACATAAAGACAGATAAGGATGTACCAGCAGCATTTGCAACCCATTTGGGGAGCTTTCTTCCTGCATTCCATCAAACAATTTCCACTAACATCTCATTAGCCACATGTGCTAAGAGACCCTCAGCCTAGGGAGAGACTGAGACACACTTTTCTGGACACTTTGCTGCTCACCCTCCAAGAACACTGAGAAGGTGAGGAGAGGAGGGTGGATTGGGGAAGGCAGTGCTAGCAGAGGACAAAGACATGCCTTTGCACCTAGGATGGCCTATCCAGTCTTCTTTATGAATGCAGGATGTGAGCTGGATCCACAGGCAAACATGGTGGGGAGGGCAGTCTGTGCCAATGGTTCATCACAGTAAGGATGGAAGGTCAGAGGTCATAAATCACATATGAACCATTGTGGTGAAAGCTAGAGTTCATGGGCAGCTGAGGGAAAGTCCCAGAAGGTCAGAACACGTAGGTAGGTGCTACCTGGCAAGTATTTTTTCATTTTTTTGTAGGCTGCTGTAAGTAATACTGCAGACCAGGTGGCTTAAATAAAAGATTTATTTCCTCACAGTCCTACAGTCTGGAATACTGAGATCAAGGCCTCTGTGATCCTTTGCTTGCATATGACTGCCTTCTTGCTGTGTCCTCACCATGGTCTTCCTTCTGTGCATCTGTCCTCTGTTTCCTCCTATAAGGATGCCAGTCAGATTGGGTTAAGGACCATTGTATTGGCCTCACTCTGCGGCCCTATCCTCTATCTTTAAACATGGGCACTTATGAAGGTATTAAGGTTTGGGTCTCCAATACTGGAGTTTGGAGGCCAGAGGGGCATGGAAACAATTCACTCTACTGTAGGAAGCATGGTAGAATCCAGCCCAGGGGGTCAATGTTTTATATTTTATGCAACAAGGAGACAGCAGAAGTTTTTTAGCGGGGAAGAACATCATCAGAATTATTATGCCTGCCCTCTGCTGCCATTGTGTGGGCTGGGTTAGCGGCACAGAAACTCAGGGGTGACTCTTAGTTTTGTGTAGGCAAGAAACAGTGAGTCAAAGTAAAGCAGTAGCAATAGAAATGCAAGCAGCACATGGTGCAAGATATAAATCCCAGACTCACCACAGGGGTAGAACAACCAGGATTCGGTGACTAATTTGATGGAGGGGTGAGGATGTGGGGGGAACTGAAGGCAAAGCTGAGACTTCTGAGGCAGAGAGATGGAACAGCACTGACTGATACAGAATGATGTGGAGTAGGACAGGATCAGCTGAGGACGCGACAGTGATTGAGATGTGTGTGATACCAGAATGGAGCTATCACAGAAGAAGCTGGAAACCACTAGACCCAAATTTGGACATCACCCAGCCTTATATTGTAAACAGCAGTGCCAGCTTAAGGCAGACACTGGAGTAGGAAATTTTGTGGTGATGTCTGTCCTCCCTGAGCCTTGGGTTCTAGTTCAACATGCTGCTCAATTGCTTCTTCTCCTCCTCCCAGGAGAACACAGCCCTCTACTCAGGTTCCACGGGTTCTAAGTCATGGAGAAGGAAGCAAGAATGGTGGCGTCCCAAGGAAAGCTTGATGACCTTAACTACCCTCTTGATGGAAGTTTTGTTGGTGCTGGGGAAGGAGCCATCTCAACTAAAGACGGCTTCCTGGTGCTTCTGAAATCATATGATAACTCACTGTCTTCTGAAAGACCTCCACACCTGGAAAGCTGATTTTGATCACTTGCTTTTGCTTGCTTCTGACAAAATGTCTTAAGCATTCAAATCTGCCTACTATCCCCTCTTATCCTTGAGAGACACTTTCCTAGGCTGGTATGCCATGTCTGAAACAGTAGATAGTAACAGATCCTGTGGATTCTATGTTTAGTCTTACCAGTATGCCTGTGATAAGTTTAAAAGTTAAGCAAGGTCAGCAAATAACAATTACTAATAATGAAGTAGAACAATTACAACAATATACTATAATAAACATGTGAATACAGTCAGTTCCTCTCTCTGCTAGCTTTCTGTCACTGTGACAAAATACCTGAGACAATCCATTTAAAGAAGAAAGGACTTATTTTGGCTCATGATTTAAGCAATTTCAGTAGATGATAACTTGGCTCTGTTGCTTCTGGGTCTGTACTGATGTTGAGTTTGTGGTGGAGAAAAGCAGCTCACCTCATGATGGACAGAGGGCAAGGAGTGAAGGGCAGAGTCCCACCATATCCTTCAAAGGCCCGTCTTTGATTTACCTCCTCCTACTAGCCCTGCCTCCTATAGTTTCTACCACCACCGAGTAGTAAACCAAACCTTCAACACATTAGGAAACATTCCAGAGCTGATTGCTCTGACTCCCTCTCTGTCTCTGTCTCTCTCTCTCTCTCTCTCTCTCTCTCTCTCTCTCTCTCTCCGTCTCTCTGTCTCTCTCTGTCTGTCTGTCTCTGTCTCTCTGAAGATATCTTAGGTACTCATTGTACTATCATAATACTCTTGGACTATGGCTGACGGTGGGTACCTGAAGCCATGGAGGAGGGAGCACTATATCTGACAATCAGGAAGGCTTTCCCTGAATTTGTATGTGTAAATTGGGTTCGTACACCACTTGCAAACTTGGCTTTCCTGCAGTAACAGCTTAGGCAGCAGCCCTTTGCCCTGGGGAAACATCATCAGCTCAACCATGATAACAGCTGGCATCCTTTAGTGTCTAAATAATCTGTTTTCCACTGAAGAGTTCTCTAGGATGGTTTTCTCATTAGAGTTTGGCCAAAGTTAGTCAAATTTTAAGCTGCACAAAATCGCCACAAAGAAATGGGTCCATTTCAACCCCACGGAGTCCCATACTCTGGTAGAGAAATGTGTTCCTTCCCTTCCCACACAACCTGAATTCTCCCTGTCCCTGGGCCCGTCCCTGGGCCTCTACTTTCTTAGGTCCATGTTTCACCGATCAGCCCCTGGGCTGCCCCTCCCTGCTGCAGAGAGGCCAGGTCTTCAGCATCCTCCTTTTCTCATTTCTGGAGCCCTCCTTTGTGTGCTTTCATGGGACAGTGGCCTATACTTATCTGTGGTGTCCCCAGAAAATGGGTCTGCTTGGGATCGTCATTCTTGGGCAGGAAGCAGCTCTGAGCTTGAGCAGAGAGCCCTACTTCTCATTCCTTAGACACAGAAGGGAAGGAGGGAAGGAGCCAGGAGCCAGGTCCTCAGACTTGCATGAACACCTTCAGCCTCCCTGATCTCCACTTCCGAAAGGACCAGACACTCCATACGGTTCAAGTGTGTGGAGCCACCCAGATCCAGGGATTGAGGAGACGTGGAACCTCGAAGGCCTGCTCTGTCTCCTTGGTGCCTCCTCCTTTTCTTTCACAGATTGCCTTGCTGGCCTCTTTACCCCAAAGCCATTGGGAGTGACAGCTCCTTTTATCACTGCGGTCTGACTCCTGGCTAAGTGTCTGAATTTGCAAGCTTGCTTCTTTTCAGCGATGGGCTGCGTACAGTGAAATGAATTTAGGGTGATTGTCACCCTCACGGCATTTAGGCAAACGTGGACAAATAAAAAAATTAAAATCTCATGATTTCTACTAATCACCCGAAGAAATTACATCTGTGAAATGATAATAAATTAGTCAAAACCCTGCTAAGGGTTGCATTACTGTAAATCATTGTAATAACAGTAATTATAACAATAATGCAAATTAAAACTATACTGCAATCCATGATCTCTGATTATTAGACCAAATCCATAGTTTCACAGACGTTTATCCATGTTTGCAGTAAGTGATGTTTACCTTCCTTATGAGGAGATGCTGCACAGACAGAACACAACTCAATTCCTTCTCTCACCCGCTTTCTCCCCTTCCTCCACCCTCCCTCCATCTCTGGACCCCCTTCGCATGTAAGAAAGATGTATCTCCCTACTTCCTGTTATCCATCTTTATTTTGCTTTTTCTTTATACTTTGTGTTTCTCATATGAGACCAACTGTGCAATATTTAAGCTTAGGTGCCTGATTTATTTCACTTAGCACTGTACCAAGGTGCATGCTCTCCCCTACCAATGGCTCAAGTTTATCTTCCTCTGTGGCAGAGTAGTACTCTGCTGGGTGTAAACACCACGTTTTCCTTATCCTTTCATCTATTAACAGACACACAGGCTGCTTCCAAGATTTAACTATTACAGGATTTTTCAGCACTGTTCTGCTTCACCAACTCTTTCCCTGTTCTTGACATTCATTCATTTATACATTCACTAGATACTTAGGGAGGATTTTCCAGACTTAGATGATGTGACATGTACAGATAGACTACACGACACTTTTCTGGGGCTCTGGTATCCACCCTTCAGCTCTTTCGCCTTTCAGTTCCATTCCTCATCTTTTCATCTGTAATATAAAGGAATAAACAGATGAGCCTTATGGGCTACAACAATTAAATGAGTGACAAGATGCAGAGTTCTCTAGATACACAGTCTCGTGTGCTATTTCAATAATCAACCTACTTTCTTTCATTTGTTGAAAGGGGTGATATTTAAAGCCCAGCTCTTTTCTGACCAATCATTCTGTGAAGGAAATGCAAATGCAAGTCCAGGGCTGTGGTCAGGGTGAGTATGGAGTTTCTTGCCTGAACAACCATTTTGGCAGTTGCTGCAGCATAGTGACATTTCCTGTTCTTTGTTTGGTGGCTTTTTTCTCTGTGGATAAAAGACTATGAGCTGGCTGAGTACTAGCAAGCAAGCAAATAAGAAATTAGCTTCTGAAAATGTTTGCTGTCTTTTACAACAGAACAGAGTCCCCTTGAGAACAACTACCCAGTATGGGGAAAATTGAGTTTACTTTGCCCTTCTTGTCCCTTTCATTTCTCTTTTTGAATAGTTCCATTGTAACAAGCACAAAACTGATGATGAAAAGCAACTCCATTTGTATTACCTGGGAGCACTTTGGGGTGAGCAGAAATTCTTTCAAAGAATTTGAATCATTTAAAGAATTTTTTCTTAATTCTTTCACCCATGGCTGGCAGGCGGAGTTAATGGGTGCCTTCACATTTGGGACCTGTTTGTTGCATTAGGGTGACCTTCAATTACTTTCACTCATTCTTGCCTTTAGCTTTTACAGTCTGGCTTTAGTGCCATGAAATTACCTTTTGAGGAACCATCTAGCAGCCTCTTATTTTGACCTCCCTGCTTTTTTGGCATTGCCAACCACCTCAATCTTCCTTGAAAAATGTTACCGCCAATATTTACAGCTTCACTCCTGCACTTAGCTTTTAGAATGCTTTGGAAGTGTATGTGGATGTTGTTATATTAATATGTATTTATTTATTTTGGTATTTTGGCACCGGGAATCAAACTCACTGCCTTGCACTTGCCAGGCGCTTGTGCCATTGGGCTATACCCCCAGTCTATATTGAAGTTTAATAGTGTCTTAGATAAAGGCTCTGACAGTATGATGCTTATGTTTTTTGGATGCTGTGAAGCTGGGAAGTTTACCTAAAGCAGTAGATTATACAACAAAGACAATGAGAAACCAACAGATTGGAGCCATGAACTAACTGGAAACTCTTTGTGTCTTCCGTCTTCCAAAGCACGTCCAGATTTAGTATGTGGAGGGAGGGTCAGGGCTGTGAACAATGGCAAGTGCCTTTTGATTTTTGTCATAATAGTCATCCTGATGGTTGTGAGGTTTTCTTATGGTTTTGACTTGCATTTCTCTAATGATCTGTGACATTCATCATTTTTTATAGAGTTGTAGACAGTTCATATGTCTTCTTTGGAAAAATGTCTGTTCAAGTCCTTTGCCCATGTTTTATCAGGTTATTAGTGTTTTACTACTAAGTGCAGGAGCTCCTTAGATATTCTACAGATTAGTCCTTTATTAGATACATGGTTTGCAAATCTTATCTCCCATTCTCTAAGCTGCTTTTGCACTGTCCTGATTATTTTCTTTGTTATGTAGAAGACTTTCAGCTTGATATAAGGCTATTTGTTTGTTTTGTTGCCTGTGCTTTTGATGTCATAGCCATGAAATTGTTGCCAAGGCTAATGTCAGGAACATTTTACCCTATAGTTCTTCTAGGCATTGTACAACTTCAATTCTACTGTTTAAGTCTGTAATCCTTTTTGAGTTGGTTTTGTGTACGGTATAAGAGAATCCCATTTTATTCTTTCGCATGTAGATATCCAGCTTTCTCAGTACCATTTGTTGAAGAGACAAAAGACAACAAGCACTGGCAAAGATGTGAAGAACTTGTAAACTTGCTGCTGATTAAAAATCCAAAGTAGTGCAGACAGTGTAAGAAATGGTAAGGTGATTCCTCAAAAAATTAAAAAGGTAGCTGTAGTATTTTACTATGATACAGCAATCTCATTTTTGGATATTTATTCAAAAGAACTGAAATTAGGGTATTAAGGAGATGTCAGCACTTCTGTTTTTTTTTTTTACAGAATTCTTCACAGTAGCCACAGCATGGAACAATGTTAGTATCTGTGAACAGATGAGCCAGTAAAGAAAATGTCGATACATACAAGGAACTACTATTCTGTCTTTAAAAATGAAGGGGAGTTCTGCAGTATTGTTCTCCCCTTTTCTGCTTTTTGATTCTCTCTAATTTTCTTTCATTTCTTTGAAAAAAGAAAAAGAAAAGAAAAATATGCAATATAACAACCATTGTTAAATTTCTTTCATTCTGTTGTGAAAACCTATATTGACATTGTCTTGTGTTTGTTGTTGTTGTTTATGCCTTTTGGTTTTTTTTCTTTTCTGACTTTTCTCTTTTTTAAATTAAAAAAAGAAAAAAATGAAGGGGAGTTCTGTAATATGTTATAGCATGGATGGAACTTGGGGAGAAAAACTAAGAAAAAGTCAAATTCACCAAGAGTGGAATGGCAGCTTCTAGGAGCAAGAATAAGGGGAAATTTAATGCCAAAAATCAAGCATAATTTTTCTGTCAAGTAAGATGAATAAGCTTCAGAGATGTGATGCTCAACATTGTCCCTATAACAACAACGTGTACTAGTCATGATAACATAAAACACAACATATAAGATGGTTATGAGTTTAACAGGAAAAATTTACCAGTAAAGTTTGAGTATGGTAAGAGAAGTTTGGGTTATAGAACAAGTAAGCAGCTAACTCTTCTCCTTGGTTAATGAGATAATAATTAATTAATAAAGCATCATTGCTTTGATTAGAAAAACACAACTGCTGACATAAAGCATCTAGTGGAGTACATGCCCCTCCCGGACCACATTCTGAATTCCAGGCAGCCTTTTTGCTTGTTTTGCTGGCCAGACTAGAACTAGGGTGTGTACTTTAAGATGGACATGGACATAAAGATCTCTCAGGACACACTGGCCCAGTGGTGAGGAGGTGACAGCGCATCTCCTACTGTGTGTAGATGCAGCACTAAGTGGGGAGGTGTCTGCCTTTGTTCACGGAGAGTCAAGAGGACTCTCTGATTTAGTGCTTCCTTGGAATAGGAAAGGCTGCTGGTGGGACCTCCCTTGCAGGGGTCACCCTGGAGCCATGTGGCCAATGGGCTGTAACATTAAGTGACCTTTGGACTTCCTTCCACCTCGGAGATGTCTTGATCTTTCTACTAAATTTTAGAGTAAAGGTTCTGTCTTTTGATTGCTATATGTAACACAGCCCTTCCACATCAAAAGCACTTAAATAGTGGAGCATGGGATTGAACTGGGGGCCACTTCTCTCCATGAATGTGTGTGTCTGCCACAGTAAAGCCCTGGCCCACCTGAACGTCTCTCTTACTTTCCCTCTGATGCCTCATTAACTTCCACTGGTTTAACCTTCATTTCTCCATAAGGAAAGAACCTCGAGGTCTGGTGCTTCTTGTTAGGCTTAGATTTCCAATTCAATTACTTCTGTCATAAAATGACTAAGCCTAAACTCCTCACCTTATCCTCTGGACAAGTTCACCTCTCTTTTCCCTGCTTTAGTACCACCCAGCATTCTAGCACATCCATTTCTGCAGTCACCTAGTTTCACAGTGGCAATGCATGAGCCAACACTTAGCACTCTGAAGCAGAGAAGTGGGAGGTAGGTGGTGACTGATCGACGCTGGACCAATAGGATTTGGTCAGTGAGGACTGTGAGGACCGAAGGCATACGTTTCTTCCAGGAAAAGGAGAAGCTAATTTTGATCAAATATTAGTTTCTATGTCTACTTAATGAATAAATTAATAATGATCACTTTATCATCAGTAACAAAAAACTGAGATGAAATATCACAAGCTAGCACTTTCCAAAGTAGAGTTCCTTGTCCTTGGTCACTGAAACATTGTTAAGCCCCAGCTTAGTCATCACTGTTGAAGTGTTTAGTATGGTATTTAAATAAAGAGGATGCTGACTAGATACCGTACTTGTTGAATAAGTACAGATAAATTAATTTTCAAGGTAAAGAGATCTCATCTCATGTCTCTTCTAGCATAGGACAAGAGCTATTAAGCATTTGACATGTGGTTAGTCTGAATAGAGACATGCTCTTAGTACAAAAGACAGCCTGGGTTTCAAGGTCACGGAATGCAAACTATTTCATTCATGATTTTTATATTGAATTCTCATTTAATACTAAAATGACAACATTTGGGGAGTCCACTGAGTTAAGTAAAGTACATTAAATCTAACTTCACTTATTTCTTTTTATTTTTAATATGATTTGCAAACATTTTTAAATTCTATATATTTCATACATTTCTGTTGGACAGCAGGGCTAGGGACACTTCTGTTGGTGATACTTCACATATCAACAATGAACGGGAGTGCTTTGTCCCAAGGGGTACCCGGCCCATTAACTAGGTAGCAACCTAGTTAAGAGAATATTAAACAGAAATTTTTCTATCATTTCCATCACTCAGTGTCAGATTAGGTCCTATACCTACCCCAGGAACTTCCTGGGTCAAAGGAGCCTTCTGGGCCAGCTGGGCCCCTTTCTGTCTACCATCGGAACTCTCAGTTCCTGCCCCTCTCCTCCTCTACGCAAACCGCACAGGCAGAAGACCTCCCCTGGGCCTCTTACAGCTTTCTTCAGCTCCTCTGAGAGTTCTGCAAAGCATTCCCTTCACAGCACAGTCAAAATCTGTCTCCTTGCGGCCAGTCTGAGGGGCAGGCAGCTGCTCATGGAGCAGCTGGGGAAGGCAGAAGCTGCTTCCGCTTTGCGGAGTCCCCTGTCCCCACTTCCTGCACATGAAAGGGAAACTGAGGTAGCCCCCAGCATGGGCCCAAAGGGGAGATGCCCCTCATTTCACTGCAGAGAAAGGGCACTGTCAGGGACACAGCCCCACCATGGCTTCAGAGAGGGGGAAATAAACATCTGGTCTCAAAACAGGGAGAAAATCAGGTTTGAAACTGATTGTTGGCCCAGAGTTAAAGAGTCTGAAGGACAAAAATGATTTTCTTGGAACAGGAAGTCCATACCCATCCTGCTCTCTTCAGAGTTGGCTCCCTCTGAAGACTTTCCAGGGCTCCATGAGTGGATCTGGAGAGTTTTCTTCTGGAGAAGGACATGAAATCACTCCTTCTCTGATAGCCACAGTCACATAGGACTCCAAAAAGAGATTAGCTTTCATTTTGGTCATCGTGTCCTTTGACCCCATCAGCTGTGGCCGTGCAGCCCTCTTAGCAAGATACAAAGGTCATACATGTGACTTAGGGCCGCATCACCCTATCTGTATTATATAGCTCCTAAAAACTTTTCAAAAACTATTTTAGAACTCTTAAAATACACATGTCCCCCAAACAGATCTGATGGCAGAGTATGATGTGTTCTTTACATACAAAACATTGCTGAAGTGTTTTGTCCATGAATGACAGTATTTTCTGATTGTATAGTCACTTATGAACAATTGGAACACCCAATTGTCAACATTTCCCATTGGATCATTTGGTCTAGTCCAGTAACCACCTCGATGCTCGTGGAAGTAGAGGCTGTACTCCTCTTCCCCTGGTGTCTTCAACACCTGGCATTTGAAATACTTGATTATGGAATTAAGCAGAATCAATACATGAATCTGAAATTCCCTGTTCATATCCCGCTCTGAGGTAAAATTCAGCACAGCCCATATTCCTGTCAGCTTCTTATTTAATATCTGCTCAGTTACTGGAGTTGAAGAACTTGGTGAGCAGAGGCAAACAACAGGCAACTATAACCCTTGTGGCATCCACTATCTTAGGGGTGTGCTATGGTTTAGATCTAAAAGGTCCCCCCAAATCTTCAGGTGGGTGGAAGTGCGGCTTCCACTTCCACTTCCACTTCCAGATCATGGGGCTCTATATTCATCAGCAGATTCATGCCCTAATCCGTTCATAGCTGAATGTGCTGCTAGGGGCTGGGGCCTGGTTGACATAGGTCACCAGGGGCGTGGCCGAGAAGTGTTTAGCTCCACCCTGGGCTCCTCCCTTTGCTCTCTGCTTCTGAGATGCCCTGGCTTGAGCACCTTTGTCCTCTTCTGTGCTCCTCTGCCATCCCATGTGTGCCTTGGAGCCAGCTGACCATGGACTAGAGCCACAAGCCAAAATAAACCTCCCTTCCTTTGTGTTGTGAGTGTCAGGTACTGTGTTCAGTGACAGGCACGTGACTAAAAGGGTGGCATGGGCAAGGTTCATATCTAGCACCTCAGCACCACTGAAGCTAGCCTGCATGTTAATAGTTAAAGCTCACTAAGATCCGTCAGAAGAAGAGACTCCAATCCGGGTATCAAGGAAGTGAACACTTACGATGGCTGGCCACGTGGGACAGACACAGGACTCCAGAGTGGCATAAGAGGATGTGACTTGGAGCCGCACCTCTTAGAACCTAGGCCTGACACATTGTAAGTCATTTCATGTGTCTCCCTCCCCCAGTCTCTCAGTCCCTGTTTCATTTTTAAAGATCTATCTCCCCGTTTTCTTTTATCAACTTTTTTATTTTGCTCTTTACTTTATCTATACTTTGGGTTTCTCATATGAGAGGGAAAAAAAGTACTAACTATCCACAGAGAATGTAATCATTATGTGTTATAATCATGAATTAAGAAATAAGAAAAGAAAATGGGAGTGAGAGGGAGTTCTAGAAAGACAGAAGAGAGAAAGGGGAGGGAAGAGGAAGAAAAAGAATTAAGATAGGATAAGTACCTTGATGTACTCTCTGAGATGTATGTAAACACCATGTACTACCCACATGTATTAACAAGTAAAAAGAGAAACTGGGCAAACCACACAATATGGTCTCTGTATAACCAGGGTGACAATGTCTGTTTCAGAGTGGGCTGAATGACATAACAGTTTGTAAGGGATAAAATCTCACCCACTTGGAAGCTGTCACCTTAGCCCTCTGGAAGACCTGTCTGAACTGAAGTTCCATACCTTTGTGCAGTCCTGTTTCAATCAGGTTTCTCATCAGATGACCAAGAGAGTTGTGACACTGGCAATCGCCTACCTCCCACAAGATTAGACATTGCACAGGGATGTCCCGCAGTTGTCCCTTAAGTCTTTTTGGTTAGCTCTTACTTTTCCTTGAGACTCATCTAAAGCTCACACTCCTCTTCAGAGCACTTCCTAATATGTCGTCCTCGCTTCTCCTGAATTCAGAGCTGAAGTCCAGCTCCTCCTTGGTGTGCTAATGGCACCAGAACACACCTCTATGCTGGTACCTGATTGACTATGACGCTGAATCACTGTTTTCCTCTGTGAATCTCATTATGGTGGGATCATATCCTCCATACACAGAAGATATCAAAAACTTCCTGAACAAATGGAATTCTGCACCCATATTTGACACACACATTTTCCTGCTTTCACTGAATAGCCTATAAACACAAAATGACAACAATAATTCTATTCCTCTGGTAGAATCTCCCACCCTCCTATTAGATGCTGATCCAATGATGGTCACTATGCTGTAGGAGGCAGGGAAGATGTTACAGGTAGCAATGTTTTTGTTAGTATACCCTTCTGTTTCAATATTCTTTCACTGAAATGTGTATTCTGTTTTTGGAGATGCAGCCAAATGGTAGAACCAAATCTCATAAATCAATAGATGATGTGTGGCTCCGTTTCGGTGGTTGGGTATCCAAGAGCTCACTAGGATGTGGTGTGGTGGTGCACACCTGCAATTCCACCACTCAGGAGGCTTAGGCAGGTGGATTGCCATAGGTTCAGGGTCAGCCTGGGCTACACAGTGAGTTCCAGGCCAGCCTGAACTACTCATTGGGTACATACTCTTGGAAGGTACATACCATGAGTTCTTGAAAAAAGGATTTTTAAATGAGCAAACCTGGCCCTACTCAGCTCCCTCTACTGCCTGGCTCCAGATATAACTACTTCTCCCACCCTGTTTCACCATCTGCCATCAGCCATTCACAGTGGGCCCTCAGCAGAACTGAACTGATGATAGCATCTCAAAGATGGTGAGCTAAATAAACTTCTTTTTCTTTGCAGGTAGCCTGTGCCAGGAATTGCTTTACAGTGGTGAAAAGTTGAGTAATACATAAGGATGATGATAAAATGTTTGGGCATTAGGATCAAATTGACACTACCTTAACTTTTTTTATTCCCTTTTTCTCCCCCGTTTTTCTCTCTCGTGTTCTAGATTCCCCTCCCCCATTTTCATTTTATTTTAGTTCATGATTACAGCACATGATGATTACATTCATTGTGGGCAGTTGGTACTGGACTCTTAAGATTTTTGGTACTCTTGACAGCATTTGTGGATTTGTATCTCTGTGTGGATGAAGATATTTGAAAAAAACAAAACAAAGAAAATTATTTTACTTCCAAAATACCAGTAGTGTGTTACAAATCTTCAATCATATCACAATGGCTTATGAAAGAACAGCTCCAAATCTTTCACCTCTCCCTCTCCCTGGTGTCCATTCACTGCACTGGCAGCCCCCCACCCCAGGGATGACAACATTCCACCACCTTGGTAACTACCATGCATGGCTCTTGTTTTTCTGATCCAGTCATTTCCATGGAAATAGAATATTTATGCCCCTCTCCTAATTTCTTACTAGTGTAGGCCATGTGGATTGAGGAAAGAATCTTATCTCACATTTTCTTGATGTAACTAAAGAGCTGAGCCATAGTACATTACCGAAGCTAAGTAGGTCTCCTGTACTTTTCTCCAGAACAAACATGTTCACAGATATGAGCTGCATCGTGGTTTGTTATCATCAGCTAGAGAATCAGCTGTACAACTCAGATGCTCAGAAATGTCTGGGGAACAAAATGAAGGAGCCAGTGAATCAAGAGACTCAGATCAATGAGTTGTGTTGGCTATGAGTGACTCTAGTCATGTCACTAGATGTCAGAGGACAAATCTTCAAGGTTTTCTGAACACAAAACAACAACAACAATAAAACCTCTTTTATTCTCTGTGATAACAAGAAGAATCGAAAAGGGAAAAAGAATGAAAAAGAATTGCAGCAAGTCAAGGAGAAGAAGGAAGAGGAGTAAGAGAAGAAAAAACTGAAAGAACTCCAACATGAATCATTTTATGCAATTCTGTCACATGTGTATATCACTTCATAATTTGCAGTGTGACTGCACAGTCATTTACCGTTTTTTTATTAAACAACTATGTATCTTTTGTAGCAATGATGTGGCTGCAAGTGGAATAGGACGCAGGTTCTGCCATGAGTTCACAATAATCCTGAAATGTAGAGTTGTGTATTTAGATTCTGCCCTGATTAAAGATGAGTGAACTGAAGCTCCCCAGGGTGGGAGACAGTTTGTTCCAGTGCACAGAGCTGGCCAGAGGGAGCCCTAGACCTTCAATCCAAGGCCATGTTCTCTACCGACATCAAGGAACCTCCACTGTTTCATTTAGGGCTGGCAATGTTCCAGGATTTGTGAGCCATAATAAATGTTCCAAAACCTGTCTACTGAGCACAAAATGTTGTGCATACGCAGTAACTCATTTACTGGGAAGTTTGTTTTTTAATAGTGCTCACTGTCCAGAATCTCAAAAGAGAGGATTGACTAATATTTAAAATCCACCTCTCAACAATTGAGAATTAGCAACATTCACATCCAGGAGGCAGTGAACAGAGCATCACGCTTTTAAACGTGGCTACTAACTTTTTGCTTACAACATCAGTTAGGAAAACCAATTTCAATACTAGTTTTTGGGATTGAAACAATAAACTCTAATCACAGTAAAAAGAAATATTTCTGAATCCTGAACAGATAACAAATACTGCTTCCAGGGCCGGGGATATAGCTCAGTGGCACAAATGCCTGCCTGGCAAATGTGGGGTTGAGTTCGATAACTGTTTGAAAAACAACACTTAAAAAATACTGCTTCCTACACCATCAGAAGCTACATTTCATGAACCCACCAGTGAACCATTTCAAACATGAATTAAGCTAAACATTTTGAATTTGTAAATAAAAATAATATCCAAAACTCAATATCAAACCCTCCTAACATTCTAGTAAGCTTAGCCCTTGTGATTGAACAGGCTGTCAAGCAGACAGCAACCTGCCCAGGTGCCCACCAGCATTGCCAGTGCTGCAGCCAAGTACACCAAAGCCGGAGAGCTTGACCATGGGCCGGGGAGCTAGCTCAGCAGCATGGTACCTGCCTGATAAGCGTGAGGTTGTGAGTTCAATTCCAAGTACAAAAGAAAAAGAGAAAGAATTTGACCTCATTATTTGAAACCCAATATGGACTGAAAAAGAAACAATAGAAAGAAAAACAGAAAAACACTCATGATTTGAAGGGGATCCATTTTGTGAAGAACAGCTGCAAAAGCAAATTTCATGGTTCACTCTGTTACAATCCTAAGCAACTGAGAGTACTGCTCTACCACTTCTATTTTCGTAATGCCACACGCCCACGGAGAGTTCACAGGCAAGCTAGCTGGAGGAAAAATCGGTTCTCCCTTTTGTACCACCACCCTGAAAGACAGGCATATGAATTGCTCCTAAGGAAGACTAGCAACATAGTAAACAGAAAAAAACAAAGAATGACAACAACAAAAGAAACCTGATAATCAGTCAATCAACTGACCAAATGACAGCCCCCATTTTCACGTAGACTGGGACTCGAGTGTTTGTTGAGGGTGTGCTGGAGAAAGCTAGGAGTTGGAGTGAAAAACAGGTAGAATCAGAGCTCTGTCTCAGGCCAACCGGGTGGGACCAATGGGATGGCCTTTCCTATTAGATGGCAAAATCTTAGTGTTCATTTCTGTTTCCCCACTTCGAACAGGCTTTCGTTTCTAACCACGACACCCATGAAACTGCTTTGCCGTGTTTCCAGCTTGAAAAATCAAATTTCCTAATTAAAAGAAATGGCTGACCCCACAGTGTGCACCTAGAGAGATTTATCCTCACACAGGCGTGTGGTGTGACTGACATCTGTCTTGCTCAGGCAGGGACCGAGGCTGGTAGAATTGAGCCTGTTATAGAAGAACATTCCCTTTACATGAAGAAGGCAACACTAAGCACTTTCTTTTCATTCATCTCTTGATTCATTCATTCGACAAAGACTTATTGGCTCCATTATATCCAGTAAACAGCATTGGTTTACGTTATAGTAAACCACATTTTAAAATAAATAAGTAAATATTGAATAAGATAATTTCAGATAGTGATAAGTGCTAGGGACAGTATGAGACGTGGTAATCTGAAGGAAATCCATCTCATTCCTATATCTGGAAAGCCCCTCAAAGGGTAATGCTGAGAGGTAATGCTGAGTGACATCACCCAAGTAAGAACCACCCAGCTAAGTCTAGCCTACATTGCTAGATTACATAATTGCAAGTTAAAAGGAACATTATGCTTCAAAATCACTAAATTTTGAGGTGATTCATAATACAATGGAAGCCAATTTTTATATCCATCTAAATCATGTGGAACCAGGGAGGCTCTAAGATCCTCAGAATGAGATACTAGAATTGGTTTGTTTTCTAATCAGATGACTGCAAACATCCCCAATTCTGTGGCATGAAGCATCAGAAATACCAAAACTGTAATCTCTATGGGCTTCTGCAGTATCTCTAGCGCTAGTAACCCACGTAGGCAATAAAAACTATGAAGGAAGGTGGAATCATTTGCTGGTTCTTAATGAGCACAGAAACCCTGAAAGGAAGAAATGGCTGCCAGCGCCTCCTAGGTCTACTGTGAAGTCTAACCAGGCAAGGTTTGGAGGGCGTCCCAGGTCCCATAGTTTGAGAAGTGACTGTACTGAATAATCCAGCAAACTGGTTGTAAGGGTGGTCTTGATCTAGAAAAGGAAGGACATGAGGCATGAGAATGTTGGGTAAATGTACTTCAGAACCTTCAGTCTCCCAGATCTACCTGCATATGCACAAGTGCATTTTCCCCTTGTTAGGGGAGGGCAGCAGCCTCTCATTACCCAGAGACCATCCATGCCTCGCCTGAGATGAGTATCATGTAAGATGACACTGATTCTCCTCAAGATCAAACGCTACCTCTCTTCATTGCACTTAAAACAACAACCAGGATTATCCTTCTGGACAATGCAAGTAGAAAGTATTGAACACTTTCTGGGAATAAAGATATTTATCTAAAGAGCTGTATGATCTGAAAATATGTAACAATACAAAGCAGAAGAAACATCTCTGGGAATACATATTTAAGACGCTAGATCTGGCCCCACAGAGATAAGTAAGGTTTTATTGAGGAAAAACCCAGCAACAGGAATGTCAGTGGATATTGTTACAGTTCTTCACCAAAAGGCCAATGGCTTTTTATCAGAGTAGATGCAAACCATGGAGCAGGGACTTCTCAGAGCTTTCCAAGGAACCGGATAAAGATCTAAGATGACACAAACGCATTTTGTTAGAGTTGAGATTAACAGAAGTGCTGAGATGAATGGAGTTCTGGTTGACACCCGTCTCACATTAAGTCTAAGGACAGATAAACCCAGCAGTTGGCAGGACCTTCATATTGGTTTCCTGATGGAATAGGAACCGTAATACCGTCGGCAAGACCAAGCGGAAGTCTTTAAACTGCACCTTCCTCAATGGAGATTGTAAATTGGAAGCAATACTGCAACTCAGAGAGGGTGTCTGAGATTAGCACCCCTCTCCAAGACTTAAAACATGAAGGGGTGGTGGCTTTTATCCTTATCATATCCCTATTTAATTCAACCATATGGTTTTTGTAGAAACAAGATGGATCATGGAAGCTGATGGGAGAATCTCATAAACTTAACTGAATAATAGTCCCACTTACAGTGGTGTGGTTATGATAGTTCTCCTAGATTGAGAAATAGATTAACATAACTTCTTACTCTGGGTGTGTGAATATTGATTTGGCAAGTGCATTCTTTTCTTTGCCTATTAAGAAAGAGGATCAAAGGCATTCACAATAACAAAGGACAGATGGCTTTATATATTTGTCATCTCTGTGTCTCTGATCCTTGTCATAATTTAATCAAAGGAACTTTTATCATATGGACATCCCACAGAAAACCATGCTTTTATTCTATAGGTAGCATCATGTTAATCAGAGCTATGGACTCGGAAAGGGAAGATATTACCTCTTTTTTGAGGAGACATGTGCATTTCAGAAGGCAAGAAAAAAATTCACAGAGATTTAGTAAAATTTCTAGAACTTTGTAGTCTGGAGCGTTCTAGGACATCTCCTCTGAGGTAAAAGGCAAGCTATTGCACTTTGCACCTCCTACCTCTAAGAAAAAGGAACGTCTGAAAAGCATCTTTAGAATTTGAAGATATCATACATCACACTTGAAATCCTGCTCTGATCCATTTACTGGATGATTCAGAGAGCTGCTGCTTTGGAGTGGGTCCAGAGCAAGAAATAGCTTTGCAATATGAACATCTCTACAACTTGGCCCATATGATCCAGCAGATCCAATAGTGCTAGAAATACTTGTGTAGAAAAGGACAGTTGTGAAACCCCAGGCACAATTTAGTAGTAGATACAGTACAGAACCCCAGCATTCTGGAGCACAGCAATGCCTTACATCAGAGAATTATTTGCCATGCAACAGTAGCTCCTGACTCCCACTGGGCTCTGATAGAGATTGAGTATGTGCTGTGAAACAAGAAATTATGTAACAGAAGCTCCCCATCATGAAAGCCAAATAGTGACAGGGTTTGCAAGACTCAGCAGCAGCTCACCACCCACTGAAAACTGTGTTTCATTTCCCAGTAGATCTGGGAAGCACAAGCAGGTTACACAAACAGGTGATCTGGATACCAGCACCATATATCCCCCATAGCACGTTTCATTCACTTCGCAGCTGTGTGAGCTTAAAGAGTGGGTTGCGCACAAACCACAGCCTCATTCAGAGTTGCTTTGACTTTCAGTAAAGACGGAAAATCCTTTCAGTGGGCCAGGACATTCTGGTCATCACACAGATTTGGAAGAAGTGGTCCAAAGTAAGGTCTCTTGAGCATTGGTGAATGGCTTGACTGGATAGGACCTTAGGAAAGCAAGATTAAAATATCAAAGATAAAGGAATTTTGGAAAGAACTTATTGAAAGGACCTATGGGGACAGGCACAAAGCATGTAAGTCTTTGACTCAGTACCAGAAGTTTAACCGGTCAGTCAGGAGGCAGCAAAGTAGCCAAGAGTGGTGGCATCTGTCTGCAATTCCAGCTCTGGGAGGCTGAGGGTTAGAATTTCAAGTTCAAGTGCAGCCTGGGCAACTTAGAAGGACCTTGAAACAAAATAAAACAACAGAAAAGCCTGTGGATGTAGCTCAGTGTGATGGCCTGGGTTTGATCCATAATACCACAAAACACACAAACAGGCAACAAATGAAATGTGACGACAGGCACGTGAGTGTAAAGTCCCCCATCCTATGTCACGTCACTCAGACTACCAGGCTCACACTGGATGACCTCAGGCACAGCTGCGGCACACACCTGGCACAGCGGAGACACTGTGTAGAAGGGAATGGAGCCTGCACACTGACAGTAAAAGATATAAGCCACTGTGTGGAGATTACATGATGTGTTATTCACTAAAGTTAGACCACACGAGTCTAGGAACCAGGAGGTTCAGGGGGAGTAGCCTTTCTCACAATCACTCCCAGTGACCTGGTTAGAGAAATTCGTGTTTCCAGTGCCTGTAATTTTAAAGCAATCTTGCTTAGAAGTTCAATTCCCAGCACCAACAAGGAGAGGAAGAAAAAGGAAAAGGGATGGTGAAAGAGAAGGAAGAAGTAGAAGGAGAAGGAGGAAGAGACGAGGAGGGGTAGAGAGGGAGGAGAGGGAGGAGATGTACATCTTCTCAAAACTGATTCAAGAAGAAATAAAAGGGTCCACACACTCCTCCACAAAGTTAACTAAGGCCATTTAGCTTCCTGCACTATGTTCTGCAAAATATTTTTAAAACATGTAAAATTTTCTCAAGCCCATTTAGATAAGAAAAAGGAAGGTGTATTTACCAATTCATTTCATGATTCTAGCAAAACCTTGATACCACAATTCAATGAGAATAGTAAATAAGAGGAAAAATCATAGTTGATTTTACCTATGAATATAAATGCAAAATAGGATAAGCAAAACAACAAATATAACCCAGCAATTAAAAACAGAAAAACATAAGTGCATTTTTTATGATTCACGTGTGATAATGCTAGTATCTAAAGTAAGTCCTCTCACTTTTCTGTTGTTTCTACTGACAGCTGATGATGTACCCCATTTCCTGTGTATCTTCTTGTATTTGTGCTGGTTTTTTAAAAAAATGCAGATAAGACTGGAGGCCTAGAGTGGTAACACCTTCCTTCAGAGGAAATGCTGATTTGTTTCTACCAGCTGTGCCCACCCATAGAAGACCACTTCCATCCCAGCTGAGTCATGAGCTTCCACAGAGCAGCAAAAGAAAAGATCATGATCGGTCCTCGCTTTAACTATGAGTGAGAGGTGTGAGAACTTCACCTTGGGTGGACGTGGACTGTTGTTTCCTTTGCATGAGACTCTATCAAAATCTCAGTTCAATTTGTCAGCTATTTTCTCTGGATCAGCAAATGATTTCACAGCAATATATATATATATATATATATATATATATATATATATATATATTCTCAATAGAAGTTTTGTTCACATTGTATTGTGCATCATTACTGAAGGTAAATGATCCCCATAGAAAATAATTCCATATCTCAGATCTATCTTTTCATTGTAACAGTAACTAATGATGATAATAACAGAAGTCCAATCTACTTTCTTCTGGTGCATATTAAGCAAAATAAAGACTGTAATACACATTTTGCTGTAAAAGATACTATTATTGTATTTCCTTTCATCATAGCAGCATTTGGGCTGTGTTTTTCAGAAATGTACCCTAAATTGAAATCATTATAATGTCTTCAACAAAAAATGCAAATAATATTCTCAAATTATCTTTTGCTATTTTATTGACTTGCTGTGTTTTAGGATCCTTGAGTAGGGAATTTTTTTTTAAAAAGGGCTTGATCTTACTACCATAAATATATCAACAGAATAGGAAAGGCTTCCAGATGATAATTGAACACATTTCCCACATTACAGGAGGACTTATTCTGTTAATGAAGGTAAACACCAATATATAATCTTCCTTAAAAATAATTTAAGACCAGTAGAACCCCAGGGAAGCAGAAAAATTCCCAGTTAAAATCCTGAAACAATTCCACCAACTGGTGAATGCATGAAAGGAAGCATCCCCTGAAAACTCTGATTTTAGTCTATTCCCAAATCCTGCACAGCAGCAAAAGCTGGATCTATTTTATCTTCAAATCTAAAAGCATTCTTTACTGAGTTTATGGCACAATTAAGCTGCAAATTTTGGGAGCCAAAATCATAAAATGACAAATTGTGCCTTTTACCCAATTTGATGACATTTCTCCCAATTAATCAGCTACCTTACTAAGGAAACTAACCTGAGACACATAGGGACTTTCTCCACACTAAAATATTGTGGTGAATGTGTATCTAAACCACAGCAAGTTCCAAGAAATTCCAAGCCCAGATTTTTCACCTGTGCCCAAGCATTGATTTTCACATGTCCCAAATGCACTTAGTTTGGTGGCTTTGGATCCATTCTGATTTATTTTTCTTTGCTTTTTTTTTTACTTTAAAGAGGGAAAAATTAAACAGAACAAAACAGATCATGAGAAAACAATTTAAGAAACATAGATTTCAAAGAAAGACCACTGGAGACCTTCACTGTCTATCATATTGTCTCTTGTTTTCTTCCAAATAGTTGTCCATAGCTTCACACACAGTGAATTCATACTGAACAAAATAGTATTAAACTGATCAGAACAGGATGATGAAGGCATTTTAGGTCTTCAAGACCAGACAATAGGGAAGTCAACAATGGCTTCCATAATGTCTCTTGTTCTCTTCAAAATAACTGTCCATATCTTTACGTATGTTGAAATTAAACAAAAGAAAACAGACTAGTATCACTCTGAACAGAGAATAATAGTATTGCTAGATTTTGTATAATGATGCTATGGAATTAGCACTGGGTATCTTAGTGTCTAATTTTCTTCAAAGTATCTGTTCATTACATCATGCATTATATAATCAATTCTCATAAACTGTTTAGAAGTTCTATGCATGTGTGAGTCTCTACATGTATACCTATCCTTTCTGCATTAGCAGGAAAAACAAATCAAAACAAGACAATGAAACAAATTCCTAGACAAACACGAAACAAAAAAGATCATAATACTAGGTGATCTACAGTTGTTACTATGATGTCTCTTGTTATTTTCAATAGAATTGTCTATATCATCAGGCATAGTATAATTGAACATAGAAGTACATAGCAATATTAATAAAAAGGGAACATTGGAGACATTATAGGACTTCAAAAGCAGTTAATAATCAAATAGGAATGGGAATCCTATTGAATCTTGTCATCTTCAGAGTAGTTGCCTCTACTCTCAGACTTTATACTATCAAGCATACCAGATTCGAATAAAATCAGTTAAGACAAAACAGCGATCTAACAAGCCAGATTCAAATAAGATCAGTCATAGGAAGACAGTGTAAGTAACACAGGGCTTCAGTTTAAGTTAATAGGAAATTAAGGATAGTTACCGTAGCATATCCTGCTGTTTTTGGGATAGCTGTCTGTGCCCTCAAATCTAGTACGAGTAGACAGACTGGAACAGAATAAAACCAAACTAAACAGAGCAATAAGAATAATGTGGATTTTAAGTCCTGATACACTATTAACAATGTCCTCTGCCTTCATTTTTTAGACAATTCCTCCCCTTTCACTTTCATAAGGTGCTTTGTACATTTTGGGTCCCACTAACTCCTTTTGGTTTTAGATTAGGTGGGAAACCCGCTATCTACCTAAGTGGTTCTGAACCTTTTTACCCCTGAGCTTGATCTTGAGCTGTATTCCTTTACCTACTAAAGCCTCATGGTTTTCCTTCCTTATAGCTGAGTAGTTCTCCACTGCACAAAAGTGTCATGACTTTTCAACCCATCTGCAGCTGCTGGATGAGCTGTCCCTATTTCTCTCTGGTTCCCTGTCATATAGAGCATTGTTTTCTCATCTTTGACTTTTGGTTCATTAACCCTCTTTCAGGTTGATTATATTTCCTATTCAGAGCATCTCAATGGACGCTATCTCCTGATCTACTCTGTTTATTTTTGTTAGTGTATCAAGGCCATCTGTGTTAGAGATTATAGCCAATTTTCTCTGCCTCATCTCTGCTATGTTATTTTTCTGCCATTGGTTGTCTATTTTTCTCCTTTCATTCCACTGTCTGCCCCATTCATTGAGGCCTCTCTGCCACCATTTCTGGAATCCTGGTTTTTTTTTCTCTCTCTCTCTCTAGAATGTTCTTCAGTATTTTTTTGTAGGGTTGGGCTGGTGGTCACAAACTTTCCCAGTTCCTCTTTGTCATGGAAGCATCTTGTTTCTCCATTAATTCTGAGACACAGTTTTGCAAGGTACATCAACCTGGGTTGGAGGTTATTTTCTTTCAGGGCTTGGATTACTTCGCTCCAAAGCTCTTCTTGATTTGATGGTTTATGTCGAGAAGTCTGTTGTGATTTTGATGGGTTTTCCTTTATAGATGATCTGTTGCTTTTCTCTGACTGCTTTTAATATTTTGTTCTTATGATGAATTTCTGGGGTCTTGATTATTATATGTCTGGGTGTAGATCTGTTTTGGTTGTAGCTGGCTGGAGTTCTGTATGCCTCATATATCTGAATATCATTTCCTTTTCCTATGCTTGGGAAGTTTTCCTTAATTATTTCTGTGAATAGCCTTTGTATTTCATTTGTGTCTACCCCTGCTTCTTTGCTCACATTTTTTATTCTTAAGTTATAGATCCTCTTGTAATCTTCTAGCCTTTGTATTGTTACTTCCTGGTTCCTGGTTATTTTTAACAGATCTTTCCTTTTGCAATCACATATTACAAATCTATCTTCAAGTTTTGAAAGTCTAACTTTAGTTTCTGTCAAGCAATTTTGCTAGCTTTCAACAGAGTTTTTAATTTCCTGGTAATCTCTTTGAATCTATTTCATTTATTCCAGATTTTGTTTATATTCTTCATCAAAGGTTTCTCTCCTTTTTCTGAGTTCCTGCATTCTTCCATCTGTTTCTTCTTGAGAGGTGCTTAGCATTTCTTTTATTAATCTTCTTATATCTTGCTTCACTTGAATTAGAACTTCAGTTTTAAGTTCATCTATGATGTCACGAAGATATTTCTTTATGTCAGCTGATGCCGTGTCCAATACTGCATGTGTGCTGCTCTCGATCTCTTCTGTATTTACCTCTCCTGGACTTATTTTCCCTGGATCAGTGGCTGGAGGCTTTTTCTTGTTTCTTTTTCTTGTCATGTTTTTGGTTTCTTTCAGACAGTTGTATGGTGGAGGTCTCAGGTCCTTTCTGTATTGCTTACAGTTTTTCTGAAGCATGCTGGCTAGAGGATTGCTGCCTTCTCCAGTTTGCTGTTGATCTGTGAGGTGCATGTAGTGGTGATACAGGCTGGTTCCTCTCCTCCAAGCCAGTCAACCAGAGAGTGCCTTCACCATGTTAGTCTGTGCCATGCAGACATCACAGGTATGGGACAGTTTCATCCCTGGCTATTGGGTCCCAACCAGGGGCATGACCCAGCCCAAAAGATCCTACCAGTCTGCTTTGGGTCAGGAGTGGCCAACTGATGCCACTGTGGTTCTGGGTTCAGGCCCATCTTGCCCAACTCCAATATGTCTTCCAACTGGTCACCTCCCTCCCCCCACCCAGGACCAAATTCTGAGCACTCACTGCAGGTCAGTGCTGCTCTCCAAGCTGGTTCTGTGATCCATTTTGGTGCATCCTCCTGCCAAGGGCCTTGGGCTCACCAACCCCTGATTTCAGCATGATCGTGACTTCAGCACAACTGCGAGTTGTCCAATTCCAAGGTGCCCAGCACAGCATGGGACTGTCTCGGATGAGAACACATCTAGCTCCAGCTTTCTTTCTTTCTTTCTTTCTTTCTTTCTTTCTTTCTTTCTTTCTTTCTTTCTTTTTTTTCTTTTTCTTTTTTCTCAGTTTCTTCCTGAGTTGTGAGAATCCCTCTCCTTTCATCTGGTCTTCTCTGTGGTATTAAATTCTAGCGTCTGAGTTGTTTCTCTCAGAGAGGCTTTCTACTCTGCTACCTATCAATTCACCATCTTCCCAGGATCTCTCCCCATTCTGATTTCTAATGACATTGTTTTCATTCTGCTCCCAAAATGTTGAGCCATTTTTTGTGAATAATTAGGGAAAGATACTTGATAAGCTCCAGGGAAGACTTTCTTTCCAAACCCAGAGGGGATTTTAAGAGAAAGTGACTCATCTACAAACATAACCAAAAAAAAGGAGATAATGAAGAAAAAAACCCACAAAATTCTTTATTTAATACAAGATTACTTCAGAGCTCCTGTCTTAGGTGGGGCAAAGTGCTTGGTGTATACTCTCAATCATCTTTAACCTCAGACCTGCTCACTGAATCTAACCCAGATGTTGCCCACCACTTTCCCAAAGCAGATCCCAAACTCTCCTAGGAATGACCATACCTGGCAAGTCTGCATTGCAATGCAAAGGTTACACATACAAACATCACAAACAAATGTATAGCTAGCAGTGTTCACTCAACTGCCCTGGTTTGATGATGTTAATCTATTTATCATTTCTCTCTTTTGACACATAAGAGAAAACAGTTATCACATACAAATAATAGAGGGGTAGAAACACAAAGGAATCAGATATTCTCCATGTGATTACTGATGGTCAGACAGACAAAGTGTCAAAGCAGGGATAGCCAGTCTTGTCCTGTGAGTTTCCCTTGGGAGATCTTCTCCTTCAGCCAGTGCCTATTTATCTTTGCCTCTCCACTCTGCACTTCCTGCATTCTGTTTCCAGTGTTGCCTATTACTATGGGGAACCTGTGATTCCAAATTTTCCCCCTTTTCCCAGCTAAACCATGCAGTATTGCATTTCCTGGGAGCTCTGTATTCTGTTCTGCCCCACTCTTTCCAAACTGAGATTCTTCCTGGCTCAAATGTAGAACCTAGTAGCCTATATTTTGTGAAGTTTCAATGTGCATGGATTTCAGTTACCACAGTTCAGGTAAGTAGCATCAGCCCTTCAATGGCATGGTTCCAACCTCAGAGTACCAGGTATTTCAGGCATGATGTATTTGAGTATTTCCTCTATAAATAGATATCTCCACTCTACTCCTCATGGAAAGAGCCATGTCTGCTTTTCCTGAACCTGTATCCCTGGCACTGGGTTCCATGCTTCATCAATAGAAGGCACTTAGTCTGGATTGAATCAACAGGACAAGACTTTCCTTTGGGAAATTTTTAAAAGCTAGGCTCTTTGGGAAATTTTTAAAAACATTTTCACAGTGAAAGCACTCTGATCACAGATTACAGAGCCAAATCAATCAATCAGTCAATCAAGATATCTATTCAACTGAATACCAGCAATGACTCATGTAAAACATATCCACTGATGCTCAAAAGTCAACGCAATAGAATTTGTCCTACATGGTACTATGGAGAACCCAAACCATTGATGCCACTTCTAATACTAATGTCCTTTTGACCAAAGCCCAATTCATAGATTGGGGGGTTCATTTCCCATAAATAAGGAACCTGCACTGCCTGAGGGTGATGATGATTTCAGCACAAATTAAAAGAAATGGAAGGGGTGCTTCGAAGAGAAAGCAACCTAATATACTCATCAAAGGTTGACTGGAGTAGATCTTTAAGAAAGAAACAAAAATGAGGTTACTCAAAGGTTCCTTGCTGAGTAGCATACATTTTTAATGAGACTGCTTTGTACTTTATAGTCCTTCTCACCCACGGACCTCATCTCCCCACCCCTCTGGCTCTCCTTCACTGCCCATTGCTGCTCTTGACACTTCCACACACCTCAGCCAATTAATCAGCACTTATGCTTGTGAAGTAAGCAGCTCCAAAATATTGAAACCCCTGTGCATGTTAACGACTTGGAAAGTTTACAGAATCCTAAGGGAAGTCAGAGACCTCTGTGCACAGAAATGCCCCTGCAGAGTATATCAGCCTTTTACACATAACAGAAGGAAAAAGAAAACCTCATCATGAGATCCCACCAGCTTGGTCTGAATAAATCTCATAAACAATGTTTTCACACACAAAGCAATCAAATTTCCTATGCAAAATTCTCTTGGGTTCTACCAGCTTAGATTTGGAAACTTTTAGATATTTTTAATCCATTTACCATTGCTATAACAGAATATCACAGACTGAGTAACTTCTAAAGAACAGAAGTTTATTTGGCTCATTGTTCTACAGGCTGGAAAGTTAGGGATCCAGACATAGGCACCAGGCTGGCATCCAGCTGGGACCTTGCTGCTGGGTCATGACATGGCAGAGGGCATCACCTCGTGAGACAGAGAAAGTGTGCTGCTTGAGTCTCTCTGCTCTTGTTATGAAGCCATTGATGTCAGTCTGGAGACCCTGCTCTTATGACCCCACTCCTAATTATCTCCCAAAGGTCACATCTCTGAATGCCATTAACCTGTGACGTTGGGGATGAAGTTTCTAACACATGACGTCTTGGAGGGCATGTGTGATTCACAACAGGCACAGGGAAAACCATTCAGGACAGTCACTTTAGAGTAGATGCACTTGATTTGGAGTTTATGAATGAGCAAGAGTAGGAGGAGGGGAAATTAATTCATAACCTTCATGAAACAGGCATACTTTTAAATGCTACTGGGTTTTCTGTACAGCAACCAGATAACATTTATTAAATCCTCCAAAAAGTTTATATCCCCAACAAGAATCTTCTCAAATCCATCTGTTATTATTAGGCTGGTTAAGCTTGAAGCTAATCTCCAAACTTGATTTGGCTCAGATGCCTTGGACATTAAAAAAGCTTCTCATGGCAGAGAAGCAAGATTGGAATTTTCTGGATGAGAAAAGCATTTCTCTTCTCATTACATTTATTGTCATTGCTGTAGTAATTTTCTTATGATGGCCACAGATGTTTCACACTACAGAATAAAGATTGTTTTATTAACTATTACTGTGACAGAATACCTAAAAAACAGTTTAAAAGAAGAAAGATCATTAATTCAGAGGTTTCAGTTCATGGCCACTTGGCTACATTGCTGAAGACCTGTGGAAGCAAGAATATATCAATTGTGATAAAACAAGGCGGAAGACATTGTTCATTTGCATGCAGTATGGTACACATAGGGGATTTCCTTCTACCTTGTTTTTGAAATCCAACACTGTTCCCACTGTTTTATTTTGTTCTGATTAATTGTTTTGCTTTATTCAATGTTCTGTTTTGATTGGTTTTGTTCTGTTTTGTTTGATTTTGCTATGCTTGATGGAATGAACAGCTATTGTGAAGATAACAAGATGTACTATGGCAGCCATTGTTGATTTCTTAGTATCCTGCTTTGAAGTTCTGTACCAGCCTCACTACTTTGCTTTGATTGGCTTTATTCTGTTTTGTTTTGTTGAGTTTTATTATCTTTAAAATAAAATTTAAAAATGTAAAAAAAAAAAAACAAGGCCCTTTGCTCAGAGATGCAATGATTAAACACAATGTAAAACTGACTTTTCAAGGTGAACAGGGACTGGTTATCCAGGGGCCATGTCTAGGGACTTGGTAGGAGTAGCTTTATGGAAACTGAACTCTTCAAAATTACATTGCACCATTGTGATGTCAGTTCTCTAAGCTGCTGCTTTGTCTGTGTATTCAGTTTCTAACATAGCTGTGGACACGGATGGAATTTTATTTTGCTTTCTCAAACAACCAATGTATTGTTGACTGAACCAATGACCACAGTATTTGTGGCATTTTTGTTTTATTTGGGTTTTTCTTTGTTTTGCTTCATTGTTGTCAGAAGCTCCTGACCATATACATTGTAGAAAGTGTCAAAATGGCTTGGATAATGTAACATGGACAGTACCAGGTGAATCACTTTGGCTGTGATTAATAAGGGAGTCCAAGAGTTTAGGTTCCCAGTAAAGAAGGAGTTAAGTGTTAATGTCTCTTCTGGTGACACAGCTGCCATAGACTGCAGAGATAATGCACATGAAAAGAAATCAAAGTCCACTGTGATGTGATTGAACAGCTCATCCAGTGCTATGAGCCACCAGTGAAGCAAATATCTGGAGGACTGAACTACAGGAGCCTAAAAATTCGCATGAATGAAGCTGAGAAATGCAGCTCCAGTTGGAAATCCAAGATCTTCTGGGTTCCTGGTCATGTTAGTCTGTGTCTGAGAAGCAAATGACAGGGTAGGATTAGAAGGCCAGGAAACTTACTGGGGAAGACATCCAGACAAGTATGGGGCATCGTCAGGCCTCAGTGAAGGTATGACAGCTGTGGCAGCAGAAAAGGAATGGAGGACATTGTAGCAGGAGGGCTCTCAGGCTGCAGCTTGTTTCCAGATACTGGTGATAAATTCTCCAGTCAAAGCCTCTGACAGGAGAGCTCTATGTTTCCTCACAATGAAGCAGGCTTAGGAGCCCTGCTGTGCTCTTTCTGGCTGAGGGCAGCCCTCTGAGAGCATGCGTGGTCTGAAGCAAGCATGGTGGATCCAGACCACAACAGCTTTTGTTCCTGCAGCAGATCTGAGTGGTGCATTTTCAGGACCACCGTGCTGGTCATTGTTAACCTTGTTTAAGTGCTGCTGTCACTAACTCAGCTTATTTTTAATGCCAAGGCCCATTTTGGAGACAAGGCAGCTGTGTATAGAAGGATGGCAGTGGGAAGTCGCTCTCCATATACATCTTCAGAGACCTGCCAGTCACCTGGGAAAAGGGCTGCAGCCCAGGCTAAAATAGCAGCTCTGGAGGGTCTTCCTGGTCTACTGATTGACTTTGGCATGGGTTCAAAATGTTCAAAGTATCCAGGGCACATTCCACGGGACAGTTAACTCCTGTAAGGGGCTAGGACGTTGAAAGCTCAGGCAAAGTGCTCCACACTTGGAGTTAGGGACATACTTCCTTTGGGGTCACATTAGAGAATCATAGGGAGAGACAGACAGTAGCTGTGATCACCAGAAGTCCGTGCTCTCTGGTTTATGTTTTCTTTGTTTTCTCCCCCTGTACCTTATATTATGTTGAGTAAGGCCTTTTCGAAAATTCTCACCCTCAAAATTTAAGAACTTCAAAAATTTTTGTTCATTGCTAGAGTTTTAGAAAAGCTACCAATGTAATGATGGCACTGTGATTAAAGCAAGCAAACCCATGGGCTGGATAACACTTAGGAGGAAACCAGGCAGAAGCACTTGGCCCAAATACTTGCCTTCCTTACCTGAGTGGACTCCACAGAGGATTAAAACTTTGAAGAGTCTGCATTTTGTTTTAATAAGGGAGTCCAATTCCCTTAGATGGATTATGAAAGTGTGCGTGTATTAGTGAACCAAAGGTTCATTATGCAACACCTTCCAAACAGTGCTTCATAACCGCTATCACAGATTTCAGGACCTCAACAAACCATTGAACCTTTCTCAGTGCCTGACAGAAGTTTGCTATGACAGCCTCTATAGCACTGCCACACAGACCTTGGAAGGCAGAAATTGCAGTCCAAGATCAGAAGTCTGAACCCCTTCAGGAGCTCCCCAATATGCAATAATCATAACCTATGCATATCTGCTCACCTTGTTCTTTGACAAAAACTTAAAGAGGAGATTGCTTTTGTTTAGGATCTCAAAAGAAGCAAAATGTCAGGAAATAATCTTCCCACCTCCATCTTTCTCTATCTCCCCTCTCTGTCTTTCTGTCTTTCTGTCTTTCTGTCTTTCTGTCTTTTTGTCTTTCTGTCTTTCTCTCTCTCTCTCTCTCTCTCTCTCTCTCTCTCTCTATCATCTATCAAGAAATAAAAATTGAATTCATAAAACAACTAGGTGATATAATCAGAAAGTGAGAACTGAGACCAGCTCAACCTCAACTTCTCCTTCTTACACACTCAGCCAGAAAAGTAACTGGACTTGTGCCTCTGGCAGTGGGCAGTACAGTAGACATGGCTCCAGGGAGCAGAGCACATAACAAGAGCACTTCATTTCCTCCATCAACAGACTCCTGGTAGTTTCTGGTATTTTGTTCCATGCTTCAGAGTTTCCAAAGCAGCTTTGTATATGTATTTGAACCAAAACTCAGAACACATTTATGAAACAGGAGCTACCAGATCATCTAGATTTTCCCAAAGAGAAAACTAAGGCCTAGAGAAGTTGATAAACTTGTTCATAATCAAGCAGTCATGGAGTGTTTGAAAGCTGAGGTCACAGTGATAAAACATCCACAAAAGCACCCACGTATTCAGTGATTATTTTGTATTCAACACTTGACACTTCACCTAGCTTAACTCTAGTTAGTAAGAGAACATTGTAAGGAATTTCATGTATTTGTACCCTCCAGAGGAAGCAGCAAGATGCTTTTCATATACTGAGCCTCAAGGAATCTTAGTGAATTGACTGATTATGATAGATCGTCTGTTGGCTGCGTTCAAATCTATTAAACTGTTAGTCAGGGATTCTGAACATTAAACAAATTTAGTTAAGCAGAAAAAAGAAAGGAAAAAGCCCATGTACCTGATTCAGGAAAGTTTTTCATTGTGCTGAATGATTATGTTCAAATATACATTTTCACCATTTTGTTTGCTTTTCCTTAAATCCCTCTCTGTCAAAATTAGCCTAATCTTCTGCTGGAGTTGTGTTTACCAAAGTTGGTATTCTGTAGGATTCCCAAAGTCCTCTGCTTATGAAATCCTCTTTGCCAGTCACCCACTATTTCACAGTTGTGACCTCCATGGCTGTTGTCTGAGGATAATCTAGTTAAAATACAAAAGAACCTTACAAGCAGTGCTTGTTTGACCTGCCATCATCACTCGCATCTTGGTGTGAATAAAGATTCTAACAAAGGCTGTAATCAGAAGGAAGGGCAAGAAACTAAGTAATCTGAGTGCAGCTAGGAGAAAGAGGAAGGAAATGACTCACAAAGGAGTCAGGACTTATAGAAAATTCAATTCACACCTGTGACCAAGCCTATCTTATTTGCTAGGAAGCAAATCACAGCAGAGTCATACTTGTAGGCATTTTACTTGTTCCTCCCCAATTGCTTCGTCAGTCTCATCCCTCCCACCAACACTTCCTCACTCTGCACAGTCAGTCACACACACATAGATGTTCTCCCAACTTGCTCCCCAGATATGATTCAGACATCAGAGAAATTATATTTCTAACCTGATTACTTCTACAATTTAATAAAAACAAAACAGTGGGCAAAACAATAGCATGAGCAAACTCCAGTAGCAATGCAAAGAAAGTAAGAGAAAAATATATACTGACAGGAAATATTTTATAGTTCACATGGCTAAGCTCTGTTATTCTTTTCTTAGAAAGACTTCATTAGCATAACAAATAGATACTTGGGTAACTTAAGGACACACATAACCACTGGGAAAGAAGTTGAGGCCAACACTATTTGAGGTAGTCTGCCATTTCCAAAAGTGGGATCGTAACAGAGAAAGGGAGCCCCCTATGTGAGTATAGTAATTTTCATGGACCAATGGTGAGGTTCTGGGTTTCAGGATAGGCTCCAAGATTCCCTTTTTGTAGGGAGCCAATGAAGCTGGAGCTGGGGCTAAAGCAAGGCCATCTCTGAAAACACAGAGATCCCAAAACAAGCCACATAAACAAGCCGTTCCAGCTCCAAGAACACAAGGGGTCCAGACCAGCCAGACAAACAAGTTGTTAGGCAGAGGGGTTGAAATTGACACCATCCTTCTGAGTGTATAAATAAATGTGCTACAGTGGTTGAGCAGTCTCTTCTCTCCATCAGGAGAGAGGGCTCCACCTAACATCAGCTTTTGTCTCTTCTTTATTTTCTCATCCTTTCACCATCCTTCCCCTCAAGGAACGTCTAGAGCTGCAGCCAGTTGCTACATCTTTCCACTCTTCCTCAAACACATTTTTTAAAGACCAGCTCAATGTCATACTCACCAGGAGCCTCCCCGGCTCTCAGATCTCACAAGGCTCCTTCCTTCTCAGAATTCCTAGTGCTCATCCACATTTTCAGGCTATGCTATGAAGATGGCTTCTATTCATGGATCTCTTGGGGGTGGTGCACTGTGTTCCAGAGGCCATTGAACAAGACCATGTGTAGGCTTAGCTCTCAGCATTAAAAACCCCTTACTTCCATCATCTAGGGCAACAGACACCAACATCTGTGGTACCAGAGACTAGTTTTGTGGAAGATGATATTTCCACCAATGGGGCCAATGTCAGGGGTGGGACAGGTGTACATTCTTTTTATTAGTATCTGTTTGCAATATTTAATAATTTCATTCCCCAGCACTACCATCCCTGCCTCGACTCTATCTCAGGTGATCAAGCCTTAGATTCACATAAAGAACACACACGTGGATTCCTTGCATGTGCAGTTCATAGCAGTTTTTGCTCCTGTGAGAACCTAATTGTACAACTGGACAAGTAATGGAGCTCAGGCCACAATGTGGAAAATGGAGGGAAGCTGTAAATACAGATAAAGAAGCTTTTCCCTCCAGCTCACACCTTCTGCTATGTGGTCTGATTCTGGTGACTCCAGATTTAGGAAACAGCCAGGCATTCTCCTCTGAAGCCTTCCATCTTGCAGAACTAAGCACAGTTTATTAGTTCAACATGTAGAGAAATATTCAGGAAATGGAATCTTATTAATAAAAGTGCCCAGGGACTTGGACATTCCCTACATATATCATTGGGGTCTCAGTGGATTTGTCTGCCACCACCTACAACCAAGAGACAGTCATTCAGGAAAACTACACAGAATCAGAGGCACTGCATGTTGGCAAGTCCTAGGTAGAGAATGTTGTCACTTTGAATTTTGGCAAATTTCATTTAGCAAAGTGAGTTGGCTGACAAGACTGCTCCCTCCAACTGAGTTCAGGACTATGAGCCGCAGATAGAGTGACCAGATGTCCAGTGTGCCTAGAACTGAAGAGTTTCTCAAAACAAGGGATTTTAGTTCACAAAAAAATTTTAGGAAAGGCCTTAACCAGCTTGCTTTGGTCACTTTGACCACAGAAGACCAGAGTAGAAAAAGGCTTTCTGGGAATGAGGGGACAGAAGACACAGAGCAGGCCAACTGAGAGGGCAATCAATCTCCCCTTATTCATGCTACTGCTTTCTATGGTTTGAGTTACCCAGTGTCACAATAGAGACCTAAAAATATTAAACAGAAAATTCCAGATATAAACCATGCATCAAGTGTAAATCGCACACTGTTCTATGGAGAGTAATAAAATCCCAATTCACCTTCCTCTATCCTGCTGGGGATGAGAATTGTCCTAAGCACCCACACTGAATCCACCACCCTCCTGTAGCCACTGAGTGGATGCCTTGATAGTCAGATTGACTATAGTGATATAAAATGCTTCTATTTAGAGTCCTTAGTTCCAAGCACCCACTGAAGGTGTTAGCGTATATCCTTCATGTAGGGAGTGGGGAAACTATTGTACAGTCCTAGAATCAGGAAGAAAGGAAAGAAAATTCAATTTTATTTTTATTTTTTTAATTTTTAATTTTAAAGAGGGTAAAATTAAACATAACAGAACAAAACAGATCACAAAATAACAATGTAAGAGATACAGATTTCAAAGCAAGACAACCAGAGATCTTCACTATCCATCGTTTCTCTCGTTTTCTTCCAAATAGTCGTCCAAGTGTTCTTGAAAAACATGAGGTCCCTGGGAGGACCTGGTAGCCACTGGGGAAAGGAGTAAGGAAGCAATGCAGGCCCTGCCCTCCGTGTACTGGGAGAGGCCCTGCTGGCCAGGGAGAAGCAGCAGGGAAGCTGTGCAGCCTCCCTGGGTGTTGGCAGAAGCCCTGTCAGCTGGGGAGTAGCAGCAAGGAGGCCATGCACTCTCCCTGTGTGCCAGTGGAGGCCATGAAGGCTGGGGAGAAGCAGCCAGGAAGCTGCCTCCACCTCCCTCCAACCCCTTGCCCTGAGCAACTGTACACAACACAGGCTGAGATGGTAATAACTGAGTAGGGAAGCAACCTGACATTTATGTTATTTGATTGACTTTGCAGGCCTGGGGCCAGTGGTCTGGGCAACTATTTAGGGGACAACACTATGTAATATAGTAACAATTGTGAATTTCCTACTGTCCTATTACTGTTTTGTTTCATTTTACTGTTCTGTTTTACTCCCTTTAAAAAAAAGAAAATGAAGTCCCTGCAATCAGCAGTTCTTCCACCTGGTTCAGAAGGATTCTGTGACATCAGTTCATGTCCATGAAAGATTTTCTGCATTCAATCCCAAATTAAAAAATGGATGAAAATGTAACAGGGAGAAACCAGTAGTCCCTTGGTCACAGTCACCTGAAAACCAGCATAGGTCACTCAGCAGAGGATCAGGCTACCGAGACACACAGAGCTTCTGATCAGCTGGCAGTGTCATCTGCTTTGACCAAGAAGCTCCTCCAGGATGGCGTTGAGGGACATGTGAAGGCCCCAGAGTATCATGTGCTCAGAGAGGAAAGTCCAAAAACACACGTGCAATGTAGGGTCCTTTGTACTCAGGCTGGATTTCTTCTGTAATAAGACTTCTTTTTAGCACATAGAGCCACCATTTCTGCCAAGCGGGACTGTGGTTTCCTAGAGAGAACCATTCTGAGGCTCCATCCTCTTTGAAGTGAGATAGTTCCTACAGGCAACAAAAGGTCTTCTTGAGGATGAGCATCTACAACACAAGAATTTCATCCTGCAATTAGAATCCCAGAGTCCAAGGGCTATGAAATGAGCTAACCACGCCTCCCAGCACGAATATTTAGCAATCACTTACCTTGTTCTGCTCATGAAAGAAAACACTTGGCCACAGGAAAGTGGATTTCCCACAGGTAGAAACCTCCCAGGAGGCTAGGGGCCAAGTATTACAACCTTCTTGCAGCTACCACTCAGCTGTGGCTCTTGGGAGCTCCCAAGCTGAACGTAGGTGGCATAGCTCGGAGATGTTCTTTCCCAATTTGTTCTAAATTTTCTGCATGCTGGGAAACTTGACCATTTGCCAATGTCTCTTCTACCATTAATTTTCAGCATCAAAAGGATGAGATTCACTGGTGGAAGCAATGCATCTTGGTGTCTACATGAGGCCACTCTGAAAGCAATGTGTTTTTAAAAAATCTGGGCTTTAATACACATTCTGTACACAAGAATCCTTCTGGATTTTTGCTTCAAATCTGTGACGACTTTGATGGTGCTGGGTAATTGGAAACGGGATTTAACTGGGTCTGGAGGTTTTCCAGCCCTGTAGAATTTGCAAACACTGTAGGGAATCCATAAATAAACAGAATTTACAAAGCAACTCGCCCTTCTGGAAATATTCAAGAATTCAATTTGAAGAGATTTTAGCTTATCCCAAGGTAATGCCAGAAGGCCTTGAGAACAAGAACAAAGCATCAAGGGAAAGTCACTTTCTGATAGACAAAACTATGTAAAGAGACTGGTGCAGTCACCCAGGTGTGGTGGTCAAGAGGCAACTTCAAAGGAAACTGGGCCATCGGGATATGTGTGGCCTTCTCGCTACTTCCTCCCCAAAGTTCCAGGATCATCTTTTTAAAAGCCTGCCCTCAGAGGGTCCCTAAGTCATCCCCGTGTGTGCACATGCACGCGTGCACAGAACACTGAAACAAGAGATTCTCTGTTCAGTCATCGGGCAGGGCACAATGCTTAGCTT